>SRPZ01000170.1:0-64810 GCA_018360255.1 Claviceps maximensis
TTTTTTTTAAAAAAAAAAAAACCAAAATAAAACCCACAGAAACCAAAACCAGAAAAGCTAAACAGAGAAAACAAACAGCAACACAAACAAGCCGTAAAAGAAGCGAAGCGCGAGAAACGAAAAGACAAGATGCCTAAGCATTTAAAAAAGAAACTTGTCTCAAGTACTTCACGACGCAAGAAGTAACCATTTACCGATTTTGATTTGCAAAAAAAAAAAGAAAAAGAAAAAAAGAAATGAAATGAAAAATACATTATATGCAAGCCTCTTCCCGAAAAACAAATAGACGAAAATGAGATGATTTGAACAGAAACGTAGCGAGTACCCTTTTGCGCGACTCCACGCTGCGTAAAGCGATACGTAATGGATTGCGGAAACGAAAGATGCGTCAGGAATGCAGATAAAGTGAAAACCAGAACGTCGGATGATGAGCACTAGTCGTCGCATCCGGTCCGGTGTGTTTATCGTGCTGATGCGTGTAACCTCCGGCTGGGTCGCGATCTGATACCCGGCTTCCATGGAAGGCGGTGCGGATGATCAAAGAGAGCGCTGACGACGAGCTGTGGCATGTTTTGTCGCGGATGGAGAATGGGTTTGGGGAAAAAACGTAAGATGGAGATTGGATTGACGTGTTTGTGCCAGGCATTCCCATGGAAATTCCGGATAAAGGTTACGCACGAAGGACGTGGCAATACAAGAAAAATATGTATGAAATATGCACAGATAAAGAACCACTGTAAATAAACGCCCGCTTCAAACAATTTCCCTCGCCATATATACCATATCCTCCACAATGTACAAAATATCCCGTCGCCAAAGCAGGGCGCCAAGGCGGTTGTCCGACTAAAAGTAATATTGGTGGTGCGATTGTCCGGGTGGTGGCTGCGGTATGAAGCCAAAGTTGATGGCATCCATGTCTTGCAGAGGGTCGGAGGATTCTTGACGACTGTTAGTACCGTAAATTTTGAGAGATTTTTGTAGAAAGAGAAAAAAAAAAAAAAGTGCGTACCGCCCCAGATGGAATCATAAAGGTCCATGGGCGCCATCAGGTGCGTCTGGTCTACCGTCAGGCCGGGAAGACCGCCCTCGAGACCTAGGTTCACGGGCATGGCTTGCGCGTAGGATAATCTGTTGGGACTGATTAGAGGACACATTGTTTTTCTGGAGCCAGACGCGTGCCGCACAAAGGGCGCAAGACGAGGCCGTCGCTTACCCGGAAAAATCGTGCAGTGAGGAACCATTTTGCAGTTCTGTCATGGCGAGCGCGGCATCCTTGTGGGCATCGCTGGCGTGTGATGTGCCTGCGGCACCTGCCGAGGCTTGGATGTGCGAGGCAAGACTCGATCCAGGCTGACTGTTGGCCACGAGGAATGAACAAGGCAGGGGGGTTCGAGTGCCGCTCCCGCCGGCAGTGGCCGTGGACGGGTCTCCGTCGCGCTTCATGACGGATCCTATGACGTTCCCGTGCTCGTAGATGTTTTTGAGTGCCGTGAGAGCTCGCCAGAGTGGCCCGGACAGCTCAATGTCCTTTTCGCTCACGGCGATATGAGGTTCCGGGGGGGTTGCTTTCTTGGCCGCTGCCGCAGAGAGGGCGTCAATCAGATCCCCCTGCAGCCGACGAATCTCTGGGTCCGTCTTGGTCTCACACATGATGCCTAGTAGAAGAGCGGACGAAAGGCCGTGGTAGGTAAAGGCCCAGCTGCGGGTGGGAATCACGGACAACTGGTGCATGGCGAGGAACATGCGCACCGTCTCGGTCAGGTTGTTCTTGCATCGATTGGCGAGCTCCTTCTTTTGCTTGGGATCAAAGTCACTGCTGCGCTTCAGGGCGGGCCGGCACGCGACGGAGATGACGAAGGATGTGTGAAGGCGGATGGCGAAGTACTGAAGCCGGTCAAGAGCCGTTTTGCACTTGTCCTTGTCTTGCATGTGCGGGAGAGCTCGGCGGCGGAGATGCTCGACAGCCTCGCAATTGTCCACAATTTGGCCATAGGACGATGTTGCGGTGGCGTCGGGATTCAGACGGCGCGAGATGATTTCGATGAGATGGTACATCATTTCCAGGTAGGTAAACTTGTATGCTGTACCTGCTGCCGGTGCCGCATCCAGGCTAACTGGTATCTCGCAGCTTGGAAAGTTGGTCATCGGGCATCTTCAGTCACGGGCTAGTCAGTCACTGTTTTGGCATGGCGTAAACGGAGAATATTTCAGGATAGGGAGGGGGGGATGTGTTTGGTGTGTATTTACCGATCAAAGGAGAGGGACGTGAGAGTATCATGCCAGACACATGTCCACCATAGCCTTCTTCGAATCATTTGCTTCGCCTTGGCGTCAGGCGGAAGACAGTCACGTCCGTCCAAATTGGCCGTTGCGCGATGGAGGCCCAGCGACTGCGCCAGGCGGCATGTAAGCCCTGTTAATGCCCAGGAACCTTCGGCCTTCATGTCGTTGAGCAAGACAAAGCCGATGAGGAGCAAGGCTTGAATCGAGTCGAATGAGGGTCTAGGCATAACCGTTTAGCTCGCAACATTGGTGGCAAGATGAGCAGCGATAAGTGCAAGTTGGATAGATGAATACCTTAACAAGAAATTTCCCAGCCGTAAAAAATGAATCGAGATTTGTATGTACTTTTGTGAGTCGCGCGTTCGAACGTGGTACGGCGATTCGTGATACTGAGAACCCACGGCAAGGACTGCGAAGAGAATGCCGAGCCATGAGACCGACACTGGTCGGGGACATGGCACAGAGCTGGAGGCGTTGCGGGATCGATCCTCGAGGTATACCATGAGTTTAGACTCAAAATCATCAATATCATATACAAATCCCCAAAACGGCTGGGGGATTTCCTTGTACGTGCGAAACAACCTGGTCGGGAGGTCAGGACTCGGCGCGATCAAGGTAAAAACAGATGATGCAAGCAACAGAGAGGAAGGCGCCAACGTCACCTACTTCATGACTTCGCGATCAGAAGGTAGCTCGGTTGAAATATCTTGACCCAGTTGATGCAAATGCTGCGACGACATGAGGGGAAAGGGTGCCGAGGTATCCAGACCAAGAATGGAGCGCATATCCTGCCGAATATCAATACTGTCATTCTTGTCATTAGGTGAAGATTGCTCTCGGAGTAGAGCCGGGATACTGTTCTGACCCAGATAGCGGTCTCCCACGGGTTCAATCTCGTCCAGAGAAGTGGATATGCCTATGATCTTTAGTGTCGCGAAAGGAAAAAAAAAAGAAAAAAAAATAGTATGCGGGCCGATGCCAGGATAGAAGCTGGCGCAAGTTTGACATACCTATCGTCCTCGACCAACTATCGCCGCCCTCGGACTTGGGGTTTCCGGCGCGACCATCTGAACACGAACGCGCTCGCTTTCGTGATTGAATATTCTGAAAGGCAAAGGAGGAGGAGGAAGAGGAAGAAGAATTACTCTTGTTTGCGACAGCGCGATTGGGCTTATAAGAACAAAGATGAGGGTGTTCCCTCTTGACGCAATTCTCGCATGGCTGCTTATTGTCGCATTTCACCTTGCGCTGACGACAGGGCCAGCAAGCAGTGCCTGCGGGTTACAAGGTATTTCTTCAGCCACCGAACCGAGTCAAAGCATCGGACTCAGCCGCCGAGGTAGGGAAAGATGGGCTGGGTACATAATAAGGACGGGGAAAATGAGGGGAAGGGGAAGAGGAGGGGAAGAGGAGGGGAAGAGAGAAGGGGGGGAGGGGGTGGGAATGGGCGCGGAGTAATAGAGTCACAAACCCTATTTTTTTTTTGAACCCTACGTACCGTATCTGACCTTGCGATGAGAGTGAATGATGCGACTTGCTTCCTCTGGAGTCAGATCGTCAATAGAAATTGCCTTGTTGGGCTCGGGAGATTCGGTCATGATGCAGGCGACAAGGCGGCAAGGTGACAGACGCTTGGCTGGCGGGCGAGAGGGGCGGCGAGAGGGGCGGCGAGAGGGGCGAGAGAGAGGGACCGGACCGCCTATCGAGTCGATGGAGTGTTTCCTGTTTGCGCGCAGATGAAACAAAGAGCGCTTTGTAGCGTCGGAGCAGCAGCAGGTATGTAGGTATGTACGGGACGATGCGTGTGCGTGCGTGGGAAACGGCGCAAAGAACGCCGAATACCGAAACGGGGTTGGAGGGAGGTGGGAATGCAGTTGACGGCAGCCTCACATGGCGGGAGCCTGGAGTCGGGGAGGATACGAAGGATACGTACGACCAGAGACAGGCGAGGCCGGCAGGTGGCGTGCCTGCTATTGACACTGTAGCGGGGCGCGCAGCCCGCGGGTGGCAGCACAGTGCCGGCCTGCCTGGCAGCGGCGACAGACCGTCGGCTGACAGCACTGGCCGGCTGACAGCACTGGCCAGCTAACAGCACTGGCCAGCTGCCCCGCACTGGCAAACGCCGAGATAGGACATGGCTGGCTGGCTGGCTGGCTGGCTGGCTGGCTGGCTGTGCATGTGCACGGCAGGTGGGACCAGACCAGACCAGCCCGACTCCGCACGCACGTCCGGGACCACGACAGCGTTGCTGGACCGACCGACATCGAACCAGACCGACCCGACCAGACCAGACCAGGCCACACAGGAGGCCACACCAGGCCACACCAGGCCACTCCAGGAGGCCACACAAGGACGGCCACTCCCACCAGACCCAGTCCAGGCGGCCACACCAAGAGGGCCACTCCCTCCAGACCACCAGGCGGCACAATGGAAGCTCATGCGCCATCACGTGGAACCTCGAGGCTTCTCGCCGTCAACACTAATCCACACTAAAAACGGAATCCTATTAATCTTGCCACCCTCCACACTCATAGCGTCGATTGCACGGCCGCTCCCGATTGCCAGCCGGCCATTGCACCAATCGCTCGTCGACTCCGTTCCGTATCAGGCAGTGGATCTTGCTCGTCTGACTTGGCTTGGCTTGGCCTTGCTTTGCTTTGCGTTGCGTGCCGTTCCGTGCCGTTCCGTGCCGTTGCGCTGCTTTCCTTGACTTTGCTCTGCTCGCTGCCGCCTCGCCCATCCTTGATCTTTCCTTGCTTTTGGCTGCCATCATCCGGCCATGCGCATTTCCTGCATCCGAAACTGCTTGGTCTAAGCCGGCTTTCCTGCTGGCCAAATGGAACGGAAGAGGGTGTTGGCTGGCAACGCTCACCAATCTAAAAGAGCCCGATGCCAGTCCAGCCAGCAGCTGTCTGAGACGTACAGCAAGATAGACTCCATTCCCTCGAGGTCGAATCCACACTTCACCATCGACGGGACGCTTGTCGCGGCCGGAGAGCGGCCCAGGCCTACCGTCATTTCTCACGTTGCATCCTCGTCTGGACTGAACTGGTCCTTTACCTCGTCCACCAGCAACGGCACCAGCACCAGCAGCACCAGCAGCATCACCAGCAGCCGCGCCAGCAGCAGCACCAGCACCACCATCGTGTCCAGCAACTCGTCATTCTCCACAGCCGGCAGCTCGTCTTTTGTCTCTTCCAAAAACACCTCCTTTTCCACCGACCTCGCGCCGAGCCCCGAAGAGAGCTGCTCCGACTACCACACCTCTCAGGAATGGCTCACAGATTCAGACTTGGACTCGGACCCGAGGCTCTCCTCGCACGTCTGGGAAAAAAGGCTGAAAGGTGTATTCCGTAAGGGCATCCCGACGTCGACCATTCTTATCCAAACTAACCTCCCCCGCTGCGCTTAGCCAAGTTTGGGAATGACGATTTTAGCAACGCTCCGCTGCCCGTTGTGTGGGACATTACACGGTATGCTCTTTACTGCGGAGTGAAGCTGGATGAGATTGAAATTCCCTACGGCGATGCCAAAAGATGGCTTCATCAGTCCACACTGCGCCAACTGCTCTTGCAACAAGAGGCGTTCCAAGGCAAGCATTTGCCCGAGCCTACAAGCCAAAAAGATTGGAACATCGCCTTGGATCCGTCCCAGTCTCAACACGGCGCGATACGGTATTCGGGTGAACTCGTCCCGAATCAAGACGCCGAGGGACCACTCTTCATCCTCAAACTCAATCCGCTTCACACTCAGAGCAGTCACCGCTTGACTCGTCGATTCGGCAGTGACAGATTTCTAGAGATATCGATGCCGTCCATGAGTGATGTCAAGAAATTTACTTCCTGCACCGACGATGCCATCGCCGAGTGGTGGATCAAGGGGGACCATTACTTTCTCGGCAGACAGTGGTCGGCATTTTACTGCAAAAAGGACGATGCAAAGACCAAGAAACGAAAAGGAGGCGGAGGAGCAGGAAGTGGTGGTGGTGGTGGTGGTGGAGGCGGGTCGCAGGCCTTTTCGTGGTATACCTTTACTCTGTTTGCCTGCAACGGAGACATTTTTCGCGCCAGCCCTGACGGCTCGCTGCCGCCGCTCGAAGACGCGGTAGTCTTGGATCGAAGGCTGAGAGTGAACCTCTGTCAAATGATAAGCTGGGCAATTGGAGACTTGAAGACGACCAATCAACAAGTTGCCAAGCTTTTTTCCAGAATTTCTCTGAGTAAGATGAGACGACCTTTGTCTTTTATTTTTTACTTGTTTTTTTTTTATCATTCTGTGACGACAAAGAGAGTGCTAAGAATCACTTCTAGATCTCACAAATACCACTGCGACGGTTGTATTGGAAAAACACCAAATATATCACTGCCCCGAGGATATAGGCAAGTTCCCCATGAATGACGGAATCGGCCGTATATCTCCAAGTCTTGCCAGAAGAATCGCCGCTTACCTGGGTCTTGAAGACACTCCGTGCGTCTTCCAAGCCCGGTTTGGCAGTGCAAAGGGAATGTGGGTGGTCGACGCGCTATACAGACCACCAAACATCGACGACAAGGAGGAAGACTGGATCGTCACGTACCCCTCGCAGAGAAAATGGGATTGCAAGTACGAGGATGCCCACCACTGCACGCTGGAAGTGCATTCATGGCCCAAAGAAGTCAAGCCTGCGTCGTTGAATCAACAGTTCATACTCTTGCTTGAAGCCCAGGCCACGAACCCGAAGCTCATGCGGGAACTACTCGCAAAATATCTCCGAGAACGTCTGCAAGCCGACTTGGACGAGCTGAAAAATGCCATGGACCATCCGCTGGATCTTCTGTACTGGCTGCAACGGGTGGGCGGCTCAAGGTCCGACACGGGAGGCTCGCAGGACGAACAACAGGCTGCGCTGGGGGGTCTGCCAAAGCGCAAAGAAGAACAGGTGGCCTGTCTAGTGGATGCTGGGTTTCTCCCCAGCCAATGCCAGTTTCTCCAGGATATCTGTCGGGATCTGGGACACCAGATGGCCGAGACGCTGAAGACCAAGATGAACATCCAGGTGCCCTGCTCGGCCTATCTCTCCATGATCGTCGACTTCTCCTCCGTTCTGGAAGAGGACGAAGTGCATGTCTCCTTCTCCAACAAGTTCCACGTCGAAGGCTTCTCCGACACCCTGTTGGAAGACATGGATATTCTCGTCGGCCGCGCGCCGGCTCATCTGCCCAGCGACATTCAACGAGTCAGAGTCGTGTCGCATCCGCGGCTTCGGCACCTCAAGGACGTCATCGTCTTCTCCATCAAGGGCGAGCGACCACTTGCAGACAAACTGTCGGGCGGTGACTACGACGGAGACAAGGCCTGGGTCTGTTGGGATCAGGCCATTGTGCGGAACTTCCGCAATGCCCCCGAGGACTCGGCAAAATATGCCGAAGCCCCCAAGCTCGCCAAGTTCAACTTATCCATGAGCCAGGTCCGAGAAGAGGCCGTGACCGAGGCAGAGGTTTGTGAGCGGTTGCTCTACGAAGGCATCATGTTCAACATGCAGCCGTCCTTGCTGGGTCGATGCACCAAGTACAAGGAAGACTACTGCCGCAAAATAGGAAGCGTTTCAAACCCAATCATCATCACCATGAGTCTACTTCTCAGTCTCCTGGTCGACCAGTCCAAGCAAGGACACATATTCACAGACGAGGACTGGCTTGCTCTTCTAAAAGGCTGGGGCCTACCCCGGTATCTGAGCGACATGAGTGCGAGTGCAGGCGCAAGGACAGGTGTCGTCGGCCGCCTTGGTAAGAAGAGGGACGGCGTCGTCTACGTCCTTGACTATCTCCAGTCAGTTGCCGAGCAAACCGTGGTCGCCACCCTGACGGACCTGAACCGTTATTTCAAAGGAAACCCAGCGCAGTGGTACGACGCGGACCTGACATCCAAATTCAATGCCTACGACAAGGAGTACAGTTCCGTCACCGAGTGGATCCAGCTGCGACAAAAACTGCGCGCCGACATCGACTATCTCGGGGAGCAATGGTTCGCCCGGCATAGGGCCCCGGACAGCGCCAACGACAGCTTCATAGATAGTATCAAGGAATTCTACGATCGATGGCAGAAGATCCAGCCGCTCGAGGCGCTGCGTCAGTCCAAGTTCATCCAGATGCTGCTGTGGAACGGGACCAAGAACCTCCACTCGAGCACCTGGGAGCTTCTCAAGGCGTCGTGCGCCATGACGCGACTCAAAGGCGCTGGCGGGCGGCTCGTGTGGTACGTGGCGGGGTGGCAGCTGTGCAGACTGAAGCAGGACATGTCCGATGTTCGGTACGCAGGCGTGCTGCCAGAGCTGTATTCCGCGAGACGGGTCGACAAGAAGATTGTTGCGCGAAGGCGAGCACGTCGCGGCGGTGACGAGGACGGGTTGTCGGGCGACGGCGTATCAGATGGGGAAGATGGCGAGGACGGATAGCACGTTTGGACATGGCGAGGATTTTTTTGTCTTTTTCTTTTTTTGTCTTTTAGTCTTTTCTTTTCTTCCTGTTCATGTTGGATAAGTCCTGTAGAGGCGCTGGATGCTTTTGTCTTTTGTATACGTATACGAAGTACATGCCTTGGCCGAAGCTGAGCTTTGACTAGGCTTGTCGCAAAAAGAAAAAAAAAAGGAAAAAATAAAGAGATTGTACGCGTAGGGGCGACATAAGCTGAGAAGCGAGCGGGTGCTGCCGCCTTGCACCTTTGAGGTGAGGCCATCCTATAGACGAGTCATGATTATAAACATCGTTAGTTAGTATTTTTTTGTGGAGCAAATGCTCTTTGGCCGCAGATGATGAGTTTCGTATTGTATGACGGTGTGTGGGTTGATGTTACTGGGTCTGTGTGTGAAAAGATAAGGAGAAGGAGAAGGAAAAGGAGAAAGAGAAAATAAAATAAAGAGATTTAAAGTTAGAGCACTAATCTCTATTAGCGCATAGATAACGCACGTACAGTGACTCCAGGTAATCCCGAACATTTCGCCATACAATTTTGGTGTAAAAAGTTTCGGAATTACCTACGACCCACTGTAGCCTGCCTTGGATTCAGATGGCCATTATGAACCAAGTACGCGCGCGAATGCGTGGAAGACGGCGTTTAGAAAGACGCGATATTTACGGCAGATACACATGTCTGTTCTCCGAATGGCTCCGATAGTATTTTCGCGAAGTCTCGGATAGGCGAAGGATCTTTCTCTTGTAAAGTGAAATGCACTAGGCCTGCGTTGGCGTTCCTGCCACCGAGGTCACGCTTATGCTCCGAAAAGGCTAAGTACGCGGAATGTGTGTCGCACCACTCGACGTATCTGTATCCACGGTATCATCGTCCCTGTATCTTCTATCTTCATTTAGAAAATTGCGTGGATGCCGTGACCGGGCTACGTATCAGAGAGCACATCAATTACTTCGCAGTGCCAGGTTCTTCACGTGTGAGTCACAGGCATTCATCCGGAACGGAAGAACGAGTCTGTTCCGTCGGTCCTAGTTCTTTGCTACTGATTGGCACACTACTGGGATCGATATATTCATACATATTATTCGATGGCAAGTAGCAAGTTGTGAAGTACAGTCTGACGTATGTCAAGTACTGAAAAGCAGAACCATGCTTTCCCAAGGTGCTTGTCTTGAAATGGAGCCTTCTTGAACCTTCGCCCAAGCCCCCCTC
The DNA here is from genome assembly GCA_018360255.1 of Claviceps maximensis. Taxonomy (NCBI): domain Eukaryota; kingdom Fungi; phylum Ascomycota; class Sordariomycetes; order Hypocreales; family Clavicipitaceae; genus Claviceps; species Claviceps maximensis. Next base: position 9,943 of record SRPZ01000170.1, read on the forward strand.
TTATCACTATTCGTGACTGTTCCTCAATAATAAATAATAAGATACTATAATGTTACCCGCACGAGCGACTCCTCGACCACGGACCCTCTGCGCACGCTGATTTTCTTGGCCGCCGCATCTGAAAGTTCATCTTCGGGTCCTGACTTGCCAAAAGTATCAGACTGCTTGTACATTTCTATTTTCCGCTCATTCATACTATAGCTACGTACGAGAGGTAGTCTATTCCCATCGCCCTTGAAAGGTGGAGGTCTGATATCGCGATACACCTTCGTCATCGCATTACACAGCTTATATGCAATCGCACATGGTTCCGAAGCTGTTTACGACGAGAATACGGTGGAATGCTCGGCATTGGACTGGATCTGCATCGTAATCGAACAATTAAAGGAAAGCTATTTCCATATCCAACCCCGCGGCGCCAGGCATTCATAATCAGTGCACGTAGAAAAGTATTATTTTTACTGTATTTGTCTAGTTTTCTAATATCCTTTACTTTATACTTCTTTAGTTCTTTATTCCCTTATATTTATTTCTTTTTATTTTTAATTCTTATATATAAATTTATAAATACATACTAATATTATTATATATATCTCCTTTCTTGATTTCTATCTTAATTCTTTCTTCATTCTGTCTTTATTCCATCTTAATTAGTATATTTATTTGAATATATATTTACATACACACTTGTACATCATTCATCTAATTACATCCAATCACCTCATAACATCGATAACCTACGCCGTAACAGCCGGCTCATCCCTCGGCTCAATCAAAACCTCATTCACAGCAACATGCTCAGGCCGAGTAAGCGCATACAAGATGGCCTCGGCAACATCCTCCGCGTCGAGAACCCTCGCACCCGTCGGCTCGCCATACTTCTTCAGGGCCTCGGCATCAGTGGACATGCCCAGCAGACCCGTGTCGACGTTGCCCGGCTGGACCGACGTGACGCGCAGACCGGAGCCGGCGGTTTCGAGACGCAGGGCCCGCAGCGTGGCCTCGATGAAGAACTTGCTGGCCGAGTAGACGCCTAGGCCGGGGAAGGCGGCGCGGCCGGCGTCGGAGGATATGGCCACGATGTGACCTGTCTTGCGGGCGAGGAAGCTAGGTAGCGTGGCGGAGAGGCAGTGCAGGAAGCCCTTGCAGTTGATGTCGACGGTGCGGTCCCACTCGTCCGTGAGGCAGTTGGATAGTAGGGTGAAGTACATGACGCCGGCGCAGCTGACGAGGATGTCGACGGGGCCGAGGTGCTGGGTGGTGGTGTCCATGAGGGCCTGGACCTGTTCTTTGCTGGTGACGTCGGTCTGGCGGATGAGGATCTTGCTCGCGCTGGTGAGGGTTGAGGGGGAAGAGACGAGGTTGGCTTTCACCTTTTCGAGCTCGTCGACTCGACGGGCTGCGAGGACAATGTGCGCACCTTCTTGGGCAAGCTTGGCAGCGACGGCGGCACCGATACCAGACGATGCGCCCGTGATGACGGCGACCCGGCCGGCAAGACGGCCCGTCGGCGCGGCGGCGGCCGCGGAGGCCTGGGCACCAGCAACGCTGTTGGCTTTTAAGCTGACGGGCGGACGGGGCAGCCATCCACGGGCAAAAAAGTGTCGCGTGTACGTCTCCCACAGGTCTCTGTCGATTCTCGGCCGTCGAACGCCGTAGAGGTCCAGTACCGGCTGCGTCGCGCCGTCGTCGAGGATGGTCACCATCTCCAGTGTCTCAACCGTCGGCATGCCACCGCGGAGGATATCTACGGTGAACGGGTCGTCGCCGCCGCCACTGCCTCGTCCAGACCCGCGCTTCCCCTTCCACAAGGCTACCCAGTCATCCCAGGGAAGTCTGCCTGTTTGATAGCCGAGTTCATTAAGGTTCTGGAAGACGTTCTCGGCCGTCACGGGTTTGGGGTCACCGAGATGGTACAGCTTCTGCGACGTGCACGGATGGTTGGCGAGAGTGACGATGGCCTGGCTGACGAAGTCGACGGGTGTCATTTCGGCCAGCCAGAAATCCACCTGGGGCGCATATCCAAGATGGAGAGACTCCACAATCAGGGCGCTGAGGAGATCGTATGTGTTGGTAGCGCCCGTCACGCTGTGGCCGCTGATGGTGCCCGGCCGGTACACCTTGACATGCATGCCTCGTCGTCCAGCCTCGTACACGAGCGTCTCGGCGACCCATTTGGTTTGGCCGTAGCCGTCAGGGAGCTTGGTGGGCACATCTTTGATGTCGAGCATGGCCCCCTCGGTCCATGCCGTCCTGGATGGAGGCAAGACACCATTTGTCGATATGTGGTGTACAGTGGCGCCGCCGCGCGCAGCCAGTCGCAGGATTTCTCGGGTGCCACCGACGTTGGCGCCTCGAAGAGCGGCATAAGGATAGACCAGGTTGACGGTGGCAGCGGCGTGCACAATGACATCTACTCTCGAGGCAAGCGCGGAGAACGCTTCCGGGGAGAGACCGAGCCGGTTTCGGGACAGGTTACCGGGCACAACCTCCATTCTCTCCAGCATGGCATCGTTCCAAATGCCCTGATCGATGAGGTTCTTTCGAATCCGTGCAATACCTGCTGGTCGGCAGTCGACGTTGGGATCGGGAAAACGAATGAGACACATGATCTGAGCCGAAGTGTTGTCCAAGAGCGACTTCAGGAGAAACGCTCCCAGATATCCCGTGGCACCAGTGAGCAGGATAGTCTCGGCATCGCTGAGACGACACAAGGCTTTCCCGTTGCCCTTGATGTCTTCGGGAAGGGTGGCATCGGCGGCAAGAACGGCAGGAAGATCAGCCTGCACGGCGGCCGTGTGGCCATCGCGGGCGGCTCGGACGACGTCCAAGTGGCCCTCCAAGGTTGGGCTGCCGGCAAGGGGGGCGAGGGGAACAGAGAAGCCGAACGTCCTCGTCAAGCGACCAGCCAGGTCGGCCAGAGTCAACGAGTGCCCACCGAGATCGAAAAACGTGTGAGTTTGTGAGATGGCGCTCGTTGGGATGTTGAGTGAGGCAGCCCACGTCTTGATGATGGTATCCATCTTGATGCGGGTATCATGATCCTTCTTGACCTTGACGGCAGATGTCTTTGGCGATGGCGGCGGCGGCAACGCCTTGAGGTCAGTCTTGCCAGAAACACCATGAGTGGGGAGTTCCTCGAGTTCGACCCAAAGAGTAGGAATCATGTAGTGCGCGAGGTGGTCGGAAAGCGCTCGGCGAGCCACGGGACTGTAGCCTGACTCGTCAACAACCAAAACGGTTCGATTGCGCGTCTCGCCCTTGTCGGGCACGACATAGGCCACCAATTGCTTGTCCAGTCCGTCACCGCTCGCCACGACTGCGCAAGCTCGGACGGCAAGGTGCTTGACAATGGTGGTTTCGACGGCTCCAGGCTGGACCGTGTATCCTCGGGTCTTGATCATGCCTCCTACTCGGCCCATGATCTCGAGCAGACCCGAGGGCAGGATCCGCGCCAGGTCTCCGGTCCGGTACATTCGAGCGTTCGGGTCAGTTGCGAAGGGGTCAGTCTGGAACGATTTGGTCGTCGTCTCTGGTAGGTTCAGGTAACCACGTGCCAGCATTTGACCTCCAACATATAGCTCTCCGCTAATGCCGGCATCGACTCTATTGCCAGCTTCGTCGAGGATGTAAATGGAATTGGCATCCATCGGAGGGCCGACGGGGCAGACACGTGCCTCGTAATCTATAAACGTCTTGATGTCGCCCGCCGCCACTTCGTGCGTCTCGCTGGCGCTGTACACATTTAGCAGTCGGACGGCGGGCAGCGCAGCGAATGCTCTGCGACAGAGATCGGTCGTGACAACCTCGCCATTGAGCCATAGCGACTTGAGGTTCGGCAGCGTCTCGGCCAGAGACGAGTGACGAGCCAGGAGCGTGGCCAGGAGCGTCGGTGTCATCAGGGTTTCGGTGATATTTCGAGCGGCCAGAAAGTCCACCAAGAGCTCCGGATCGTAACTCGCGCTGTCGGGAACGGCAACGGTGGTAGCGCCGCGGAGGAGCGGTCTCAGCATCTCCCAGGTAAAGAAGACATTGCAGGCGACTCGATCGCCGGGCTTGACGTCACTCAGTCCGAAGCGCAGGTCGTACGAATAGACGGAGGCTCTGTGCGGGTTGGCAATGCCCTTGGGCTTGCCAGTCGTGCCTGACGAATACGAGACAAAGGCGAGTCTGTCGAGGTCGTCATCGGCTGGCAGGGGAGGCTTATGTTCTGTCAAAACCGGCTCTCTGGCGCCGACCCTCATATCGGGGTCATCCACGACGATGACGGGGACGTCGACATTGGCTAGATTGCTAGCATGTGCTTTCTGGGTCAGAATCACCGTGGGACTCGCGTCGTCGATGACATCGCGTAGCAGAGCGGCGGGATAGGCGAGCTCAAGGACCAGATAGGCACCGCCCGCCCGAAGCGCGGCCAGAGAAGCAACGACGTTGTCGGCGCTTCTGCTCATGAGCACACCAACGAGACAGTCGCGGCCAACGCCGTACTGGCGCAGGCGATCTGCCAATGCCCATGTTTCGCTGTCGAGCTCGGCGTACGTGAGGGTCCGCTTCTCGTCCTCGAGGGCGATGGCCTGGGGTGTGACCTGGGCCTGTTGCTCAAAGAGCGCGGCCAGGTCTTTGGCCGTATCGATCTTGGACATTTCAGCCCAGACTGAGCGGTCGATCGCCGGAGAGTTGGAGGTATCGACGAAACCGCTATTTGGCGGAATATCGAGGAAGGTCGTGGTCGTGGATGTCGCTGTACAATTCGCGGTGCCGACAGAAACTTTGGTCGTCTTGGTCACAATTACGGCGCAGGCGTCGTCGAATCTGGTCGTATCGCTTCGCCTCTTATGAAGAACCAATGGACGATGACAAGCAGAACTGAGGCATTTCGCAACAACTCATCACCCGGTATTGATGAGGGGGGTGGAGAATGGACGAGTCGGGAGGCGGGAGGCGGGGAGGGGGCGCGGCGAGGTGGAAATTTGGGACCGCAGGCCGGACCTCTTTTTTTACGGCTCTCATACTGGCTGGCGTTAAGTTTAGAAAAAAAAAGAGCTCATGTCGACGCCATGCGAAAGTTCCCAACGCACGCCCAGTGCCGGCCCGCCCACTAGAATGCCGCGAATATGTTTCATGTTCCCCTCCATCTTCATTCTTCATATGCACCAGCCACCTACTCGACAAGACAGAAACAGCAAGCAGTCACGCGAAGTCCCGCCCGAATGGGAAGGCGGTGAAGTACCCGCCGCACCGGTACCAGCTTCCCTGGCTGAGTCAACAATGCGATGTACCGTGCCTAAGCTGCTGCGTTTTTTCTCAGAAGGCCTCGACAACACATGGAGCGTTTCCATCGTCACCACAGCGGTCTGATCTGGCTCGTCCATATGCATATAGTCATCTACATACACATACATACGTACTGTGTACTTCACCGACCGCACATGCACGATGATATCCTTGAGCCAATCATGCCCCACCATGTTGACGATTCTGCCGCATCTAGAATCGCGCACGTTGAGAGTGGGCCCCTCTACGGCTTAATTGGCAGGCGGTAAGCCGTGGCAGTCTTTGCGTTGAATGTTTGAGCAATCAACGTCACCGTGAATGCACCAGCGCGGTTCCCACCCAACAAACCCTGCAAATGCCATGAACCAGAATCGAATATTCATGCGGTCTGGGTCTGGATACGTTTAGCCGGAGCACCCGTTCGATCCACGTAAGCCCCCTGCCCGTCCATTTCAAGGCTTTGACATGTGAAAATGAAATCGGTAGGCTTTCAACACGAGGAAATTCGTGACTGGCACGTCATGGGGGTACCTGGTATGTTGTCCGACGAGCATGTGCCGGAAAGATGTCTTTGTCTCACCTCCCATTCTTGTGGACTGCCGAAGTGGCGTGCAGACGCAGATGCAGGTTCCTTCTCAACTTGGGCTCCATGCATGTATAGATTTGACGACATCAAAATACGGTCCAATTGTCTATCTAGATTGTCACTGCCAAGTCTCATACCAGCAACATGGGACGAATGACAAAAGAAACGAAAAAGTAAAACAAAACAAAAAGGGACGATCGGAACATACAACACCGGGTATTCGCTGGTCGTCACCGACCCAACTACTAATCCAGCGCTCGTTAGATTGTCGTGGGAGATCGGACGGGATCCTGATGTCTGCTAACGGCTATGGTCGTATGTGCTGGTAACGTGTTGCAAGTTGGTCTAAGTAGTCTTGATGGTTTCTACGCATTTCCAGGACGAGCAACTTCGCGTACACGGACACTCTGCAGCATCTAACCCTTTGTCACACGACAACTATGCGACCAGGTACGCGACAAGATCTTGAGAATAGAGTCTTGTCAATGGCTCCATTCGGCCCAGTAAATGCATATCGGACCAGATACGGGCTTGTTGCTGCGGCCTACGACATACGGCATGTTGTGTGGTGTCACGGTGTGGGCGTGTGGTCAATCTGGCGTGTTGAGCACGCGGGTGATGCAGACATGACAGGGCACGCACCATACGAGAGAGAACAAAGGGCATTCGAGAGCAATAACGTGATATATACTATTCGTATGGGGCAGTCGTCGTCAATGTAATGCTCCAATTCGCCAAGCAACCACCCAACGGCGGCTGTACATGTACAACTTGTCCAGCTCTCCCGCCTCCGCAAGGACAGACTCGAAGCTTCCCGTCGACACGACACGGGATGACTTGATGCCGGGCCGAGCCGAGTCGGGTCGACCCGTGTATCCCGACGCCTCGCACCCGGTCACGGTTCACGCAGATCGTACTATCCAACATGAAGAGGCCCATCTTGTCATTAGCTTTGCTACTGCTGCTACGCGCTGCCACTGCTGCTACTATCGCAGGAAGGAAACACTCACGTGCTCGTAGATGGTGGTCCCTACAGAGATACCCGAATCTCGGCATATCTTGCACCGGCCCCTGCGCTCCGTGTGCAGGAAAGTCGGCAGCGAGGGATCAAACGTCGCGTCATCGCAGTACGGCTCCGGCTTGGGCTTGTTCTTGCACCTCCTGTACAGGAGCTTCTCCAACTTGTGCTTGGGATTCCTGGTACAGTCGACATGGATAGCCAGTGCAGTCGTATAAGTACACATCTGGGAGGTTGGAGCCAATGTTGGGCTCTCCGCGAGTGGCAATATGGCTGTCTCCTTAAACTGCTGCAGAGCGTGAGCTAGACAAAAAGGACCAAAGATGAAAAATATACACCGTAGAAATAAAGGGGGCAAGCACGAAAAAATAGAGATCAAAATTCCTGTCTTTGATATACTTTGATATTTCCTCTTCCTCCTCCGAACAAGAAGCATCGACGCCGAGCGCACGTCTTATACACCACGACAAGAACACAAGAGGGGGAGATTCCTCCAAATCAACGTGTGACAGGAGCAGAGTAGTCTTGACCATCGCTGAGCAGAACCCTGCAACGCTCCCACACGAGTGACGAGTCGGTGGCATGATTGCACTACCTGGCGCCTGACCGATTTCCATCCACATAGTTGGCCCTTGGTGTTTGGCCCGTGGTGTTTGGCCCGTGGTGTTTGGCCCGTGGTGTTTGCCCCTTGGTGTTTATCGGTCACTCACGGGTTGTGAATTGTCATTTTTTTTTCTCTTTTTTTTTGAAAAAAAAAAGAAATTAAAAATACCAATATATCCATGCGTGTCATCGACGTGTTTCGCCCCAGTGCGCATGCCACCCACGACTCATCGGGATATTCGAGCGGGCCGGTCCGGACGCTGTTTTTTTTTTTTTTTTTCAAAAAAAAAAGAAACCTTATTTATATATCTCCTCCTTCTTACTTATAACTTACATTGCTTAAAAGAAGAAGAAAAAGAAATAATAATAAGAGAAATACAGAAAAAAAAATACAAAAAAATGAAAACAAAAAATACAAAATTGTCATAAATCCCCCCTGACAAAATCCGTAAACTCCACGATGCACACAGCCCACCGCATCAAATCCCATGAGACCACCAGCCCTCGATCCCGAATCGAACCATCCCGTCACATGAGGCAAGCGTTTTTCCCGCCTCGCGACCGCGGGCATGTGTCGGGCCGCTCTTGGGGAAAATAACACAGGCGGTCGTGCATCATCGACTGACTTGTTCGGTTAGTGAAACGCATGCCGAGCACGTTACATGCATATGCTCACGTCCATGTATTGATCTGTCATGTCGGAAGGGGTGCGCGTGGATTGGGTATCCACGGATGGGTGCCCAGTCGAACTGCGTTTCCTCCCCCCCCCGTCCGCACATGCACTCTTTGCACGTACCGTTCGGTCTGGTGCGTGGGCAGGTCAGCAGACGTCACATCATGTTGTGTGTCGTCCGGTCTGGCCCGGAACCCTAAGCCTCATTCTCGTTTTATCACCGGTGAAACGGCGCCACGCAGTCGTCGATCACACCCTTGGCTCACACCTGGTAGATGCGAGAGGGACTTGTCATGTATTGTGATCACGCAGTCTGGAAACGCCACTGAAAGACTGGGCTCTGTGCGGAAGAAAGTGTGTCTGGAGGGGATGATGATACATGGGACTTGTAAATTATGTTTATTAATGTTTATGATTATGTTTATGATAATATTTATTACCATGTTTATTATCATGTATTACCATGTTTATTACCATTTACCATTTACCATGTTTATTACCATGTTTATTGTGTCTGTTATCATATATACAACCATGTATACTATCATGTATTACCATGTATCATCATGTCTACATCAGTCTTCATTCATTCAAATTCAACACGGACAATAAGACTCGTTAGTATCACCATGATTACATGATCGTTGTAACACAAGAAAACACATAAAACACAAGTCACATAGGTTCGCACCCATTTTTTGAAAAGGTGGGATATGAATAAATTATCAAATACACATGCAGGTCAAGTAATCGTACAAGAAAACGTCTCTCAAATGTCCAACCGTCCAATGGACAAGTCAATATCGTCAATCTTGACCATCCTGGTCCGGAAATAAAGCTTGTGGACGACGTACAGCACGACAAAGAGAATCACGCTGATATAGGCGGCGAAGAAGTCGCTCGTGCTCCATTGAATAAAAACGGTGAATCCGCTCGTCAGGATAATCAGAATGTTGAAGACGACGCCGATCCACGACAGGTAGGGCTGCCAGGGCGCCGTGTAGGGGAGCGAGCTGCGAGAAATGCCACGCGACGCGAGCACCTTCATGAAGCGCAGGTGGCAGACGTTGATGAGGGCCCAGACGATGAAAGCGGCGACGGCGGTGATGTTGAGCAGCCACTTGAAGACCGTGCCGCCATTCTCCGATAGGTTGAGGAATCCCAGCAGGCCGAGCAGGGAGCAAAACATGACGGACCAGTAAGGCGTGCCGTGGCGGTTCGTCTTTTTGAAGATGGCGGGCGCGAGGCCCTCGTCGGCGAGCGCATACAGGATCCGGGTGCTCGAGTAGACATCCGAGCTGGCAGCCGACAGCACGGCCGTCAGCAGTACGGCATTGAGGATGTCGGGAAGCACCCTGACGCCGGCGAGCTTAGCGACGATGACAAGAGGCGAGGCTGATCCGTCCGCGGCACCGCTCTGCAGGTCGGCATTGTCGTAGGGAATGTTGATGCCGACAAAGAAGACGGTGGCGACGAAGAGCGTGCAGATGCCCCAGAAAGTGGACTTGATGGCGCGCGGAATGGCCTTGCCAGGATCCTGCGTCTCGCCAGCACCGACTCCCACGAGCTCGGCGCCCTGGTAGCTGAAGCCCGCGGTGATGAGCACGCTCCAGAAGGCGACAAACTTGCCGGCGCTCCCTTGGACAAGATACTCCTTGAAGGCGCCCGGGTTCGACCAGTACTTGAAGCCAATGTAGCCCTGATCACCGGCACCCGCGTTGACGCAGACGGAGAAGATGATGAAGCCCACGACGGTAACGACCTTGATGCTGGAGAACCACATTTCTATCTCACCGAAATGCTTGACGGGGAAGAAGTTGATGGCGGTAAACATGACCCAGAAGATGGCAATCCAGATGCCGATGCTGATGCTATCATTCCACATCCTGATGATGAGCCCCGCGGCCGTCAGTTCGAGACCGTACGTGACGGCCCAGCTGAACCAGTAGGTCCAACCCATGGCGAAACCGAGCGTGGGATCAACAAAGCGACTAGCGTAGACGGTGAACGCTCCCGTCACGGGCATGTAGGCAGCCATCTCACCGAGGGCAACTTTTGGAACATTAGCAAGTTTCTTGCGCCATTGACCTTTTTTTTGTTTCCAGTAGCCGAGAGCGAGGAAAGACGCGATGGACAAAACGAACCCATGACCGAGTACACAAGCCCTCCCATTAGTACAAACGCCAGCAACAGGGGCGCCGGTCCGGCATTAGCCAACGCTTGTCCCGTGCCCAGGAACAATCCCGTCCCAAAAGTAGCGCCAATGGCAATGAATTGCAGATGACGACCTTGCAGCGACCGCGTCAGTCCGGACTGGCCATGCTCAACATCGTCGGTCTCGGGTTCGCACTTGTGCTCGTTGCTAACGCGCGGTTTCTTTTCGTCTGACTGCATGATTCCCCACTCTCCTTTTTGCCGTTTGTTTATTTATTTCTTTCTTTCTTTTTCGCTTTTTTTTTGCCCTCCTTCTGCTGAAAAGTCTGTTTCCTTGGTCGACAAATTGAGTTTCGCACAAGTTCACTCCGTCGAGGAGGAGGAGGAGGAGGAGGTGGGTGGCGATGATCAGTGGAGAAGGAAGGAAGAGATTTTTTTCTCGTGTCGCATCAGCTTTTCGGTGACTGGGGGGTGTGCTGGACTGCACGGAGGTTCTTGTCGAAAGACGAATTGTTGGTATCCAGGAATATTTTTTTCGGTCCAGCCAAAGATGCCAATGTCGATGTCAAATGTCGATATTTAAATTAAGATCGATGTCGTGGTTGAACATTAGAAGGGGGGGCGAAGGATATATTATGCCGATCTGGACCTAGTGTCGTGCGTAATGAACACGGGAAGGCTCTACTTTTTTTTTCCTAAAAACAAAAAAAAATGGGTACATCGAGCTGCCAAGTCCATTTCGTTCGCTTCCCACGTCCGCGTGCATCGATAAGCTGGACTAGACTAGAGTGAGATGTTTTATCAGCAGCGTGGCGTGACTCGCTCAGACGCGACGGGGTGGGGTAGATGAAAAGAGACAACAAAAATAGGAAGAAAAAAACCTGCGGAAAGTTTTACAATACGGAGGAAAAGGAAAAAAAAATAAATAAAAAAAAATAAAAAATTGATTCAATGAAGATTGAAATTTTCCCCTCGCTCTACTTCCTTTCCTTGTGCCCTAAGTGTACACAATGCGCGGGCTGGACCTGCCTTCGCACGTTGGTTGCAGACACGGTCCGGTCCAATCCGAGTCTGGTTGTGGATGCAACAATGCAACAATGCGGCCATGGCGTTGGCTTGACGAAGTTGGTTGACCAGACTCGAGACGGACGGACAAGGGCGGACATGGACCGATAAGGGAAGTGTATAAATGAAAAAAAAAAAGTAATAATAATGGAAATAGGCAACACACAGCCGTCCCATGCCTGCATTGGGGTTGCAGAAAACGCACAGAGCCGGCGGCGGTAGTAGACCAGCTGCGCCGAGGTGGCGTTTCTAGAAGCAGACACCAGACGTCACTTCTTCCACCATGGCTAGGAGGAGGAGGGGGTTGGTGGACTTGAGATGTGGTGGCTGGATGCTTTCGGGAATTGGTGCGATGCCGCCCTTGAATGATTTCACACTTGGATGTAGGTACTTGCGAGGGAATGCGGGGAGAGATGATGGAGGGAGTTTAGGAGCCAGACGGAAGCCCCTGCTAGTCGGTTTCCATAGAATGATACACTCTGGTCTGCTAGGTAGCGGGGGTAGCCGTGGCGGGGGCCTGTAGAAGTGTACAATGTACAATCATCCATGGGGCGCGGGTGCATTGGCATAGTACAATACGGTATACGTAGCTGGCCAACCACACCTAGACCTGAAAGAAAGGTATCCGTCCACCGGATGTACCGCACCGAGGTACCTTGTGCCTGAAGCACGCGACCTGCCACGTAAAGTATGCGCTTGCCCTGAAGCAACACCGACTACGTACGCACCGAAACCGACATACTTTCCGACTTGAGGAAATTCGGAAAGAGAAAAAAAAAGGTTAATAATGCATGAGTCGAAAATGCAATCTCACCATCGTCAAGGGTCGATAGTTTCATGAGCTCATTAATTCCGCTGGTGAAAAGGCGACACAAAAAAAAAAGTAAACAAGGCGTACGCGTTTTAAAAAAAAAGAAAGAAAAGAGACAGAGAGAGAGCGAACATATTCCTCCCGACATCTCCCACTGTCACCAGTTTCTCGTCAGGCGGTGAGCATGTTCTGTCTGCTGCTGGACGGAAGGGGAAAAAAAGGCCAGTTGCATCATGAAAGCTGGTTTTGTCCAATCAGACCGACAAGACGACTAGACGACAGGACAAGGACCGGAGCAGCCCCACATGCACCACAACATCCGTCTTTTTGTGCAGTAACAGCAATCTCTAGCGGTAAACGCTTGGGCCAGCGTCTCGTCTCTGCCAGCGCCTCTGTTTGTCGGCATCTGTGTCGGCATCTGTGTCGGGGCTGGTCGGACCTGGTCGGATCTGGTCGGGTCCGTTCTGCTCCTACCACACAACACCGCGCTGGACAAATCCAATTGGTTTGCCTAAGAGCCGCCTAGCCGCTTCGGCAAGAGTTCTCATTGGTAGATGTAGACGAGCTAAAAGGGTTTCAATCCTCGATGACATCTTACACTGCTTCATTCATTCATTCGTTCTTTTTTCTGTACCACGACGAGCGGTGACGTGGACAGTCTTTATAGTCTTTATCTGGTCTGGTTCACTCACACAAAGAAATTTCGTGCACAAAAGGCTTGCAGACGACTCTAAGGAGGAAAGGAATAAAAAAACCTTCACACGAATATCTTTGCGTGTCGGGCGGGCGAGTGCTCGGGATGCCATCAACACATCTATATGCCAGGACGGCCACTGTTGCCGCTGAGATTTGGCGAGAACGGTGCAGTGGCTCTCATGGTAACTTACAACACGTCAATGATGATTCTGGTCCCGTGCAGCGTCCTCTTCTTTGTCTTCCATCGGGCGTCAGTCCCACATCGTGTAGCCTGTATCCTGAAGTGGCGGAGGGACATGTCTTTATATACACCACTGTATGTACGTGCAGGTCCTTTGAGGGGTACTGAGGTCATCGTTGCCGCCCCCGAAACACCTTTCCGCCGGTGCGATGGGACCATGGCGGGCATCGGCATCTCAAAACAGACAGCGCTCAAAATCATCACGACGATATCTTCAACACAAGTAAACTTGACTTTGGCACTTGTGGTTATGCATCATTGATGATGAAACGGGCAAGCGACGGCAACACAAGAGCCACCTCGTTTCCCGGCCGCCATCCAGAGTCTCGGGAGAGCATGGGCCAATCGCATGACGACTCTGTACCCTTGGCCACTCGTACATGACAGACGAGGGACCGGTTCATGATCCAAAAGCAAGTGGAATATAAACAATCTTTCAACACTGTAGAGAAGCTAGACCGGGGCGACTGCTGCCGAGGCGGTTGTCCGATCGGCACTCACTTTTGGTATCCGGGCTACCGCGTCTTCTATTCGTCATACGTGGTTTTGCTTGTCGTGCTGGCCCAAGGCTGGGCAGCGCTCTGCGTGGCTGGCCGGCGCATCGCTCATAGCTGATTGGCTGATCAGACATGATTCATCATTCATCAAACGACACTGCCCCACTCTGCATGTACTCTTCCAGCTGTACGTACCCAGACGCCCCACATACCTGCACAGCAGCGTCACTCCTTCCTTCCCAGATTTGGTCTGGTGCCTCATTTCACATTGCTAGCACGCACGCAAACAAACTCCAACCCTCCCTTCTGCGCAGCTGCACTTTTCTGTCCACCAAGCCGACAACATCTTTTACCTCTGATCTCGTCGCGCGCACCATCCGTCGCCTCCTCCACGTTGCCAGCAGTTGATCTCCATTCGAATCACTCTTCTCGCAGCGTGACATCATGGGCAATTGGCAGCAACAACAGCAGCAGCAATGGGGCGGGCAGCCGCCTCCGCCGCAGCCACCTCAGGATTACTACAATCAAGGCCAAGACCAGAACGGATACCAGCAGTATGGCCAGCCGTCGCCACACTCATACAATCCTCCCAAAGAGAGCGATCCCAACTACACCTTTGACCAAGCGTTCAAGATCGAGAAGCCCAAGTACAATGACGTCTGGGCCGGGATTCTGGTGCGTATTGCTGCGTCGCCGCCGGGTCGGCCACCGACTCGAACGACTTGAAGATTCGAAGCTAAGAAAGTGCCTGTGCAGATGCTGTTATTCTTCGGCGGTTTCGTCGCCGTATCCGCCATTACGATTCGAGGATATGTCGTCGGCGCGCACGCGGGGGGGATCTATGGCGGCAACAACACCTTCTCGCTGAACAATAATAGCATCATTCTGTTTGCGTTGGGCCTCGCCCTGGCCTTTTTGCTCTCTTGGGCTTATCTGACTCTTGCTCGGCTCTTCCCCAAGCAATTCATCTGGATCACAGGAATTTTGAACGTGGCATTCGCCATTGGCACCGCAATTTTCTACCTCTACAAGAAATACTGGTCTGCTGGCATCGTCTTCCTCATCTTTGGCCTGTGAGTCCCAAACAATCCTCCCCCCTTGTCCCGCAAAGACGTGACGCATACGCGATCCCCACTACTTTTCCCGCATATTCATTTCAAGGTTGCGCATTCTTGTTCTAAAACCGACCCCGTAGCTTCACTGCCTTTGCGTTCTGGACATGGATCCCCCGTATCCCCTTCTCGGCTCTGATGCTCAAGACAACAATCAATGTGAGCAAGAAGCACGGCCACGCCTACATTGTCTCCCTGATTGGCGGCATCATTGCTCTCGCTTTCTCTGCTTGGTTTTCTGTCACCCTGACGGCCATTTACGTCTCGTACGAGCCCAGCCAGACGAATCCCAACTGTAAAGCAGGCGGCAAGGGTTGCAGCAAAGCCAAAGTCATTGGCCTAATCGTGTTTGTTTCCTTCACCATGTTTTGGATCCTGGAATGGCTCAAGAATACGATCCACACCACAGTAGCGGGTCTCTATGCTTCCTGGTATTTCAGCCCAGCTGGACAGTTTCCCAAAGGAGCCACCCGTGGTTCCGCCAGGCGTGCTCTCACCTATAGCTTCGGCTCCATCAGTCTGGGGAGCTTGGTCATTGCCATTATCCAGTTCTTGCGGCAGTTGTGCTCCGTTGCTAGACAACAATCTGTGGATGATGGTGGCGTCTTGGGCGTGGCTGGCTATATACTGTTTTGCATTCTGGGATGCTTGATCTCCCTACTCGTAAGTCCTCGTGCCTGTCACGTCTGATGAGCTGGGAACGCAACCACTAACGCCGCTGATGACGCCAGGAATGGGCTGTGCAATTCATCAACAAATACGCCTTTTGCCACATTGCGCTCTATGGGAAATCCTACTTCCATGCTGCCAAAGACACCTGGCATCTCATCAAGGACCGAGGAATTGATGCTCTGGTCAACGTAAGCTGCGATGCTTCTCCCCTCTTTTTCTTTTCCCGTGGCTTCTATTCGAGTGTTTTGACGGTTGGAAACGAAACTAACATGATGATAGGACTGTCTTATCGGACCCGTACTCTCCTTTGGAGCCATGTTTATCGGATTTATCACAGCCCTGTTCGCCTACCTGTACCTCCTCTTCACCGACCCGGCATACAACAAGGGCGGAAGCTACACCGCCGTCATTGTCGCATTCGCCTTCCTAATGGCCTTTCAGATTGGGCTCATCTTCACGACGCCAATCTCCAGCGGCGTGGATACGATTTTCGTCGCGGCCGGCTGGGACCCTCAGGTCATGATCAGCAACCATCCTGAACTGTACCGGGAAATGGTAACCTTGTACCCTAAAGCCCAGGAAGCCATCTCGGTGAGGTAAAAACCAGTAGGGACGTCGATGCATGATAGATGGCCCACCACCCCTTTTTATGGATTCCTTTATATGGATTCCTTTTTTTTGACTTCTTTTTTGACTTTCTTATTCGAAATCGTTCACTTGCTCCTTGCTTAGAGAATAACCATGAGATTGAACTCTTGTAGACGGGTTGTGCGAAAACATTATATGCTAGTAATTTTTGATTATGCTCTTTTTTATCTTATTTTTTTTCACGTCCCGCGGCACATACCACGATCTGAATCCAACGGCACAGCCGAGATGGTGGCAGATCTCGTGCATCGAGCCCAGAGACTTAGACATGGACCACAGGGCTCATAACTTCGATACTGAAATTAGACTTTAGTTCCGTAGACAGATATTCACGATGGGAAGCTCATTATGTTGATCGCGCGATTTGATGCCCGCGGCGAGCTTGAAACTCGTCATGACGATCCCGGAAGATAATGTGCCTGACCTGTGCTTTCCTGTTTGTTTGGTGAGCGCTGTGGGTTTGACCGTGTCCCGTTTAGCCGTTCTGATTCTTCCCGTCGCAGATCGGTCTAGCGACTTATCTTGACGGTTTGTAAGGACAGGGATCTTGACGATGAGCTCGGACGGCCGTAAAGTCCCGAAAATCAGACAAATAAAAAAATAGTAGAAAGAAAATAAAACAGAACACAAAGATGAGAAGAATGCTTGGTTCACCCAAGAAAGACATCTCACAACGTCGTTTCTCCGCAAGGCATGACTTCTCCGAGTTCCGCAGAATTATCCTGCAAATCAAGCGAAGATGATTGTACAGAAAGATATGGAGTATATATTCGGGCCTGGACCGGATCCAGCACGGGAGCCGTTATGCACTTTTCTCCGACATTCTTGACGCTGGTACCGAAGACTAGAGAGTCTGAAGCCGAGTGTAGGATCAATTCATCTCCTCATAACAAAGGGCCGCGTCTTCACGTCTGACTACTCGACACTGCCGAGGTAAGTGGTGTGTGGCATTGGCCATTGGTGTGACAATGGCCTCGGTGATGATCTACGCAAGGGAGCATCGGCTGAACAAGTAGAATAGCGCAGTATTTCTGGTCATGTGCAAATGATAATGGAAGCGACATAAACCTGTACTTACATGCCTTGAGGTCACGTGGCCAGGCACCTCACTTGGTGGCCTGAGCCTATCTCTCGATAGTGGCTAGCTTAGCTCCTTTATCATCATCTTCTTCATAGAGCTCAATTATTTGGTATAGACAAATTTAGTTGAGTATATCTCTATTGTATGATGAAGAGATATTCCTATGTTGTGTCGGCTAAGAAAAAGACCTGAAAACACACATAGTACGGGACAAAAAGGGATATTGACGGTCTGAAAGCTAGGATGAAGAGAGACAAAACAAGAATAAGAGTAGTATACGCCAAAGAAAGAAAGAGGACAACTACGACTACTTGATAGCAGCCATGAATTTGATTCCATTCAGTTTACATCCATATATCAATAGATCAATAAAAGGGACGGCTTAGAGAGGATAATGATTAGTTGACATCACGGGGCTCGACCAAGTTTACAGAGTGAAATGGACCTGAAGTACTATCTCACTAGTCAAGAGTTGAGAACTTTCGTCGTTTTATAATACAATAGGCCGTCACACGCGATCACATCTTCCTCAAACAGTGAAACAATTTATCATCCCGGTCAATACACTTTCAAGTTTCAGGTTCAGCGAGTTAGCTTGCCCTTCGTTGAGTGTGAATAAAAAAACCATATAATCAGTCTGGTTGATCGGATTGAGTGGTGTCTGTGGGCACTGTCGTATGAGGATTTTTGTAAATATCAAGAATCGACGAGTGAGCTGGGTGGAATACATAATCCCCATTTTCAAAGACATGTGCCTTGCCAAGTACCTTTCCTTCAAGGCTGTAGAACCGGAGAGTGATTTGAAACATCTTCTTGTGAGGGTCAGTGGGACATGCATGGGCCAACGCCCCTCTAAATGACATCCGTTTCAGCAGCGCGCGCATGAATGAAGAGGCTATACATAGGCTTTGAACACTGACCGTATCGTGTATTCTACCACTTCGGGTCTCTGTGATGTGAAGTGGTGAGCTCGAAGCTTTCGTATCGGTAGTCATGCATGCGTCTTTCTCACCTTGCTTACTATTCTTTGGGTGGAACTTCGAACATTCCCCGCCCACAAAGCTCCTTTGGCACCATTCAACTTCTCAACATCTCCGAGCGTTACTTTTCCGACAAGCCTTATAACAGTACCTGCGGTAGTGTAGAGTCGTTTTGAAAACATGGCTGTTTGCGAATGCCACGTTGATCGGCTGAAAGATGAGGAAGAGAAAAGTACCTTGACAAAAAAGACGAGGGATTAGAGTGTCCGAGGAGTCTTAGGGGGGAGGGGGGGGGCAAGAGTTGCCTTTAAGTCATAAAGCTCTTCGTCCCATCTTTTACTTGAACGGTGGGAGGCGGACTATGCTCATGGCACTACGAGCACTTGATGAGAGCCCGCCGACGCAGGTCGAAAATCAAACATTGTCGTTTCTACGAATCCAAGAGGCATGTTTTCAATGTACAGCAAGAATTCATTGAATTCTGGAGCATTAAGCGGTGAAAATGCTGCTGTGAATCGCTGGCTGAAACATGGTTGCGCACTCGAGTACAGCGGAAGTGCAAATGGGACGCGCGTTTATTACCAATCACTGACGCTTTGAACCAGCTATGATAAGAAACGACATTGGCAAAAAGAACCTCGTTCAGTGGGGAAGGAAAGAAGTCCTGCATTAGCATTCCATGCAAGAAAAATAGGATTGGGTATTTATGAAAAGCAAAGCACACTACTGTTGGGGACATGTTCTCATTTTATGTGGGTAATTGATGTGTTTGATTTTTTTGTTCCCCCTTTTTTTTTCCTTGTTTTCTTTTTCATAGTGTAACGCAAACTGTCGTTAAATTAAGGTAGGACATGGCACGAGTACACATAATCCTTCAGCCTCATCCTGCGGGTAGTCCCGTATCCTAGTCTCGGCGCTAACTGCGCCTGCTTCCCTCGCATTCCATCGCATTGACCTTGGCTATCGAGTCGATATACGGGGTTCTTGCATAACACAGCAAACTAGCATTGATAGCTATGTCCTAAGTATATTTATTTCTTAGTTATTCTATTAAGTATAAAATATGCTTTGGTTTTTTTCTAAGAACACTTAAAGCAATTGTTCCAACGATGCAAAAAGTGGGGCTGTCGCGCGAATAGCAATATCATCTACTTATTCTTTTGGCTTAGCTTGCAGCTAGTGCAGCTAGCAAAGGAATCCAGGCAACTGGTAGAACTGCGCTGACAGTCGCGATGGCCCAATCGGGCTAGTCTATAACATTTCATCACAGTCAAGGTTACAGGTTCGATTCACGGAAGGAAGCTACGCCTGGGTTCACAAGGGCGCCGCCACTTGGAAGGTGCGTTGGACTGGCTTTGCGTGGGATTGGCTATGCGTGAGTTTCGGAATTTCAAGGTCATGGAGTCATGAGATCGGTCTGGCGTCTTCATTCAGTAAAACCGAGCATGCACACCACAAGTGTGTCATCCTTGTTCCAGCTTCGTCTCTCCATCTGACTGGCTATATCATCTCCTGCTGCCCACACCTCGTGCGGTCTAAGCACCTGCATTTTCTCGTCCACGTCTCAAGCTACAACGCAGATATGTGGCCCTTACTTCTGCTTCGACGGCCTATCCCGAGGCTCACTCTGTCAAGTCCTTTGTTCTCCTGGCGTCCTCACGCCCCTCTGTCAATCAAGGCAATGGGAAGAGCTGTCGTCTCAGCTACCAGGGTAGCTGACAAGCTCATCCCCTGGATCAAGGCACGTCGTCGATCGAACCCTCGAGTATTTCAATCTCAAGGCTTCGAAATCATCGGCGACGATTTTATTATGGATGAGGAGCGATTACCAGATTACAACCCTAAGTTTTTCTTTCCGGTTGAGCTGGGCGCCATATATGATGACAGATACCAAACAATCACAAAGCTAGGGTTTGGAGGTTGTTCAACTATATGGCTGGCACGAGATCTCCTGTGTGTCTAGTCTCCAAAGAAAGAAACAAAGCATAGTCCGTGTATGAGCTGACCGCCACCACGCAGAGACCACCGATATGTTGCGCTCAAGTTCTACATTCACATTTTTCCAGACCATCGCGAGATTCCCTTCTACGAGCGGCTGGAACAGGTTCTACCAAGTAAGCACTTGGGTGCTGCCAACATTCGAAAACTTCTCGGTTCATTCGACGTTGTTGGCCCTCATGGCAAGCACAACGTTCTGGTCCTGCAACCATCACAGATGTGTCTGTTTGCCATGGAAGAGACGTATATGCGCGGTCGCTTCGACGAGCTCCTCGTCAGGTCTGGTATCAGGGAGATATTACTGTCTCTTGATTTCTTGCACACAAAAGTCGAGGCCATCCATACAGGTATGCATTGGGCATATTCCCTCATTACGCCACGCCTCTCACCCACACCCATTTTTGTTGCTTTCTCTTGATTCTTTCCTTTTTTATCTGTTATTACCATTTTTTATTGTATCATGACCTCGCGCCAACCACACCAACCAGACATTCATCTAGGAAACCTCCTCCTTGGAGCCTTTGACGATTCCATCTTCGAAGGTATGGCAGACCATGAATTGACCAATCCCATTCCTCGCAAGAAGCTCTTGGACCGCACCATCTACCATTCGAGGATTGGAAGACCGGACGCTGGACCACTTCTGCTATCTGATTTCGGAGAGACCAGGCTCGGTCCGGGGCCTCATGCTGAGGACATTATGGCCAATCACAATCGGGCTCCCGAGATTATTCTAGGCGTGCCGTGGAGCTATGAGGTTGATATTTGGAGTGTTGGACTCATCGTAAGTGGAAAACGCTTCACTTCCGTTCTCCTTTATTTTTCTTTGCATCTTGTCTTTTAAATCGACGAAAATAAGGCGCGGGGAACGGAAAAGCATGAAATTATCTTGAATTAATGCCAAGTCGTTCGTTTTAGGCATGGGAACTCATCGAGGGCAAAGTACTCTTTCCATGCAGTTACTTGGAAAGCCGTGACGCCAACGATGCCCATTTATCTAAGTTCATCGCCGCACTGGGCCCACCACCCCAGGAGCTCTTGAAACGTAACATGACACAATCTCGCAGATATTGGGATGAGGACGGTACGTTTACGCAACTACGCGTACGCTGGTTCGAGTTTTCGTCTGCAGCCCCTTCCACAGTGGAATGTCCCAAGTACTAATGTCTACGTAACATGGGGTAGGAAACTGGATCGGCTCTGTCCCCATACCATTCGAGAGGACGTTGGAATCTGTCGAGACGAAACTAGAGGACAAGACCAAGTTCCTGAAGTTTATGCGTAGAGCGCTAGCCTGGGACCCTCACAAGCGGCCGACTGCGGCGGAACTCTTGGAGGACCCGTGGATCTTGGGGACGGACGGAAATTGATGACGTTTTTGTCAGCGAAGCGAGTGATATTGTCTTGGCATGCACATTTTCATGGCATGTTTTCTTTTAAAAGGCGGATGGGATTATTATACCAGAATTCGGAGTTTTGATATTTGCTCATTTATGTGCAGCCACAGTGAAGACTAGTCGTTGCCACTATTGGTTTACTCTTCGTCCACCTCATCCATTTACAAGGTATTGCTCCGGTGTACTGTTCGTTCACTGCATGCATTTACAACAAGGTATTGCTTCCCGGCCCTGAGTCCCCGGATCGGATAGCTTCAACACGCCCACCGTCCTTGATCCTCCCTTCCCTTTCCCCTTCAAATACTCCACCCAGCATCCATGTTCTTATACCCCTCCACCCCGTTCAACAACTTCCTCTCCTTCTCCACAAACGCCTTGGGCAGATCGATGCCCACGCCAAAAAACACAAACAGGGCCCACCTCCACCGAAAAGGATTGAACGAGACGCAAAAGGCGAACCACCACACCAGCTCCAGGTACGTGAAGAAGTCAAACGCGCCCGTGGGGCTCGTCCGCTTCAGCAGCTTGGTCATGTCGATCCAGCGCTTCATCCAGAACGGACTAGGCCGCGTGAGGGGGTCGACGAGAAACATTAGCAGGATGCGCGTGTAGATGCCAATGTGCCAGTTCCCGACGGAGCCAATCGCCGAGATATACGTGCAGTTGATGGCCGACACGGACGGGTGCGCCGGCGGGAACGTCTGCAAATACCAGTTGGGCGGGCCATACGGTTCCCCGAAACAATCATCTGGCAAAAACGACAAGGACGGTCTCTTGTATCCGGTCGCCAAGACGACGATATCCGCGTGGACGAGCTCCTCGTGGCCCGGACCCCCCTTGGGGACCCCCCTTTCGCGTCGATTAATCTGTACGCCCTTGGCGACGAGGGTCTCGACGTCTCCGCGGATCCATTCGGCTTTGCCCTCGCGCAGCTTCTTCATGATGTCCGAGTTGACCATGGGTGTGTCCATGAAGAGACCCCTGTCCGTCGGTGCGATGTCCTGGAGGTCCCGGTAGAAGAACTTCTTGAGCAACAACTCGGGGATGAAGGACAGGTCCTGGCCAAAGACGTTGAGGGCGAGGAGCGTGTTGACGACGATGTTGCGAGGTATGATCCATTTATCCGAGCGGGAGATGATGGTGATTTTGCCGGCGTTGGTGTCGGCGGCGAACTCGAGCGCTTCCACGGCGGATGCGCCGCCTCCGATGATGGCGATGGACTTGTTCTTGGCGGATTTTCTTGCACACAGTTTAGTCTTTGGGTTGAGTAATGAGGGGGTCAAATCTGGAAGAAGAGTCTCTTTCACATATACACACACACACACACACACATATCGGAGTGGGAAGACGCTTACCCAGTCAACTGACTGCTGTGATAGATCTCACCCTTAAACTGCTTCATCCCCGGCAGAATCGGTATCTTGGGATCCCCGCATGTGCCCACCGCGGCAATCAAGCCCTCAAAGCGGCCGTTGGACGGGTCGTTGATGATCCAGCGGCCATGGTCGTCCTGGTACGTCTTGGTGACCTTGAAGTTGAATCTCGTCTTGCGCTGAAGGTGGTAGCGCTTCCACAGCATCGTGAGCTGTGTGACGATTTCTTTGCGATCCGGATAGCCCTCGGACCATGTGACGGAGGGGTGAAACCTGATGTAGTCAGATGTGGGTGATTTCTAGATTTCTACCAAAAAAAAAGACAGGAAAGAAAAAAAAACCAGGGGGGGGGGGGGAATGAATTCACGCCACATACCTGTACATGATGGAGTGGATTTGAAGGGCAGAAGTATCGTTGACTTTCTATTCGCTATAGTCAGCGTGGGTTCTCGACAAAGGAGAAATAGAATTAAGAAAAAAATAGGAGAAGAAGGACAAGGAGGGTAAGGAAATCCCATAGAACGAGTCTAATCCAAGAAATCCAATCACTCCAGGAATCCATCAAGGTAGAAAACCTACACTCCATATCCCGCCCAGCTGTTCCTTGGACCCTGCTTCGAAAATAACCACGTCGAAGCCATGGCCGACGAGGTGCGCGGCAGAGGTAACTCCCGTGATACCTAAGTTGTGAATTCCGCAAAGTCGTCAGCTCTCATATCTCTTGAGTGTTTCAGTCCATCTCGAACAGCTTTCCGGACGACGACACTTGGCGAGGGACGAGGCAACAAGGAAAAAAGAGGGCGAGACAAAAAAAGGAGAGTGAGAAGAGTACCTGCTCCGATGATGGCGATTCTCGGTCTCGACAATTCTGCGTCCGCACGGGGCGCGTTAGGCGATAGCATGACCTTGACAAGCCATTGCATCAACTGGTATAGGGAGAAGAGCGGGTTCAGCAGCACGTTTCTGATTTCAGATGACCGAGAGGCCATCTTGACGGTCATTTTTTTTTCTTTTTCGCCTCTTGGCTCCCAAGCTGGGCGTTCTTTCTTTCTTTTTTTTTTTTTTTCCGCCGCGCGCTTGGGATGCAAAGTAGAAAAAGGAAAAAAAAAAAAGATGATAAAAGATGGACAAGGAAAAGACAAATAAAGACTAAAAACCCCAAGGCATCCAAGGGAAAAAAAAAAGGTCAGATTATAGGGAAGAGAAAGTCAATGGTTTCCGCTTCATTTTCCTCAATTGGGGGGGCGGGCATCGGCCCAGCTAGCCACATGCAACCAGCCAGGCCCGTCACGCCACCAGAACCGTCAAAAAATCACCACAAACTCATTCAACGTTCTCCCGTGTCCGTCCGTCTCCCGTGCGGACGTCCAGGCACAGGCCGCGCGCGCGTCTCAACAGGCACGACCTGCATGTGCGTCTCAACCAATTGCTCAATGGGCGCCGAATGTCCGGTCGGCGCGCAGCCCAAAAAAAAAAAAAAAAAAAAAAAAAAAAAACGGGCCTTCCACCTCAAAAGAATGCGGATACCATGACGTCATGACCCTATCAGGTCTGGCCTGCAGGACAGGCGGAAAACGTGTTTCTGACATGTGAAAAAAGAATGACTTTCGTAAATGGTGTGTCATGTTCCTGCTGTGTGACCGGGTGGGCGGCCGAGCAAACGGGGGCGGAGATGGACCGGGGATATGTGATTGGCTAGCTGAGCGGGACGGGGATCCGCTTAGTATTGATCCCTTTTTTCGGATGGCAGCTCGGCTTGGGATTGGCTTGCTTTTCGGTTAGCGTTGGTTGAAAGCGGCCTCGTGGGCCGGATCGAGTGTGGCGGGACGGGTAGCCCCACTCTTTTTCTGGGTTTTTCTTATATCCCCCCTTCTTTTTTTCCTGGCCGTGTGGGTCTGGGCTGCCATGCCGATGGCGCTTTCGGGCAAGAGGGGAGCACTCAGCAGACCGGGGGCGGCTATGGGGCAGGCAACGTTTTTTTTGATAATGATATCCCGCGGTCTTTTTTTTTCCCTTGATCTTTTCGTTTTTGATCTCTTGTTTCGTTCTGCACCTTGAACCTCCATCGGGGCTTGCCTTTCTCGTCGGTTTATACCTAGAGTCACAAAGGTCCATCATTCCAACTCCACCATCACTATCGCCATCACCACCGCCACCACCACCATCACCACCACACACTCCACGCCACCATGGAACACCCCGTCCGCGAAATCAACTCCGTCATCACGACCCTCACCACCGGCTCCCCCCAGCAACAACAAGATACCCTCATGGAATACTTCCTCCCCAACGCCTCCTTCGTCCACCCCTTCTGCTACGTCCCCTCCTTCAAAAGGGGCCGTCTCGCACCTCTCTTCCCCAACACCGACTCCCGATGGATCCTCCTCTGCATCTACCGTTGGTACCGCATCCTGAGCCCCAACATCGACATCACCGTCGACTCGGCCGTCTTTGACCAGAAGACGGGCCAGCTCTACATCAACGTCCACCAGATATTCTCCATCTTCTTCATTCCATTTCACCAGGCCCGCGTCCGGCTCGTCGTCGTCCTGCACCTCGAGCAGCGCGCCTCGTGGTCACCCGACTCGACCGTCTCGCGCGCCGCCATCACCGAGAGCCGTGAGCCTGCCCCGCTGTCCGGGCCCGGCCAGGAGCGCGCAAAGTACTACATTTCCAAGCAGGAGGACTTTTATATGCTGAGTGATGCTCTGCAGTTTCCTCTGGGGCGCATCGGTAAGCCTCTGTGGCGCGTTTGGCAGTTGTTCAGCTCCTTGCTGTGTATCGTTGGCGCCGTCGTCTGTCTGCCCTTGTACTATCTCCTGAATGGACAGAAGACGGCCAAAACGCTATAAGGGATTCATATTTGGCACGGGAATGTGTAGACGTACTCGTTTATTCTTTTTTTTTTCTTCCCGATTCAAGTAGGGGGTCATATGGAACTGTGTAAAGAAAAAAGTTTGCTATAATAAAACCGCGAATGCCTTTTTGTCGTCTGACGTGGAGTTTTTACACAGCGATATGAATCATGACGAATTATAACAGAACCGGCCTGAAAATACAACACAAGTTCCAGCAGTAGTGACAGCAGTAGCAGAAGAACCTAGTTTCAAGAAGTCTACGCTTTTCTAAGAAGGGTAATAAGAATAGATAGAGAGCACAAAGTCGACCTGGGACCAGACATAAGCCTAGCAGGCAGGCCATCAGGCTACGAACACGGGTGCTCTCGATCGTTGCTTATCAGACAGGCTCCATTGCCGGCAACAATCGTTGCAGCCCACAGCTCGCCATCTGTAAGTCAAGCAAAGGGGGCGTCGACGTCGAATGTGCCAGACAAGAAAGTAAAGCATAGGATCTATGAATTCCATAAAGGGGACTCGTATTATCGTCACGATTTATTTGGATATCATGAATTTTCATGAGACACACAAAAGTGTAAATAGCGCCACTTTTGGTTTGATTCTCGATTAATAGTACGAGTCTTTATAGTGCTTTTACCGCAGTAGCTATACGCATATATATAGCACTTCATTTACTAATATAGCTATATTTATGCGTCATATCTCTCTCTATATTAGAAAGTTTATCATTCTTTGCAGTAAAGTAAAAAGCAATATTTACTTAATCCATGCTATATGCGCTGTGAAGCAGTGGACGAGTAGGGTGCACTTCTGTGCGCTACTTATATACGTGCACTTATGTTCCTGTAGTATATATAGAAGTATTAGGATATATATTTCTATAGGATATATACTATATATAATTAGGTTTATTAATCAATCTACTCAACGCAATAAATACAACTATAGGTTTAGTGGTAAAAGTACTGCTATGATATTAAGACTCTAATAGTAGACTACTTAGAATAGTGAAGATGTAGAAGTCTTCGTTATTTTCCTCTCCACCCCCTTTTCTAAATCAGAAACCTCAGCCTCACACGAGTAAGTAGATGGAGACGACGGAGTGTTAGAGAGGTAGAAGATGAAAATGACAGCGGGAAAAATAGCAGCATTAGTTATCAGCGCGCGACTAGATTTTCGTTCTTCCATGACGTACAATGTTCATGCCTTTGGCTGGCCAGGGCTGAAGTATATATGTCCAATGTATGTATATATTAATATATGCCACTATTTACTGAAACGATACTCTTTACCCACGATTAGAGAAATAAGTATAAGATAATCCGTGGGCAATATTTAAAGCGACTATTTGTAAAAAGTGTCAATACGAGGATTATTGGAAGCTATATAAAAGGCTCTAGAATACGCATATATAAATCTTGGGTCACGAACAACGGTACATTAAGACCGCGTGGGAATATAGAGAATCTAGCATGATGCATAATATCCCCTAACAGGAAATCGCACGCACGAGGCTACACTCAGCTGACTTTGCGCATTGTGCAAATTAGACAGATTAAATAAATTGCAAACTCCGGCGTGGGTAAACTGGAATGACGGAGGTGCTTATATCATATTTTCGACTAGAGGATGCGGAAGATCTCGAAGAGGAACGTCGACCCGAAAGCACCTTAGAGAGTCAGGGGGAAATCAGCATAGAATTCTTTTTAGTCCAAGCCCATTCTAAAAGCTACAATAATAAGCTTGAATACATAACTATTCTAATATACACTGTATAAAGAATTTCTAAGCACATATACCTCCTATCTTAGTAATTTATAAATTAGCAACTGAATCCCCTAAGAATATAGTCTTAAAATCGCCATCCATAAAATAATTCTACATAAAGCACATTTTATCTTGCCTTATTTCTATTTGTAAATCATCTTCTTTCCCTTTATCTTTCTCCTTTTCTAATACTCTCATGCTAGCAGCCACCGTACAAGCATACAAACATCGAAACAAGAACGCCACATAGAAACATAAACCGAATCTCAAAGAAGGATAATAGAAAAAACCCTTAACCTTCATAACCTAACTTCTAACATTTTTACCTCCCCACTCTAAATCTTGACTCCAGATCCTAGATCCTACTCCTAGCCCTAACAAAACATACAACCTTAGCCCCCCCCCCGCCACGTCTCAAGCACGTCAGACGAACCGTGGCCCGCGCACCAATACCTGCATGCTTCGCATGAACATCCAGCGTACAACACGTGGAACGCGACCCGGACCAATCGGCATCGCGCGGATAGACATGCAAGCAGGGATCACACGCTGCACGACCACCAGACGTGACTTGTCAAGTGGAGCGGGGACTTGGATCCAGACGCGCGGAATGCAGTATGACAGATGTTGTGTTTGTGTGTATCCTCGGTGCTCATTGATGACACGCCCGGGGCTTATGAGGCTTACGCCCAATGCTTACACAATGTCAACGGGCTTACAAGCTTACACTCAGGCTCATCAAACAAAGCATCACACTGTCTATATTCTATTAAGCCCAACGCGCTTCCAAGATAATTGCCCACCAATCAACTGCGATACTCGCAGATCATGACCCGTTCACCTCCGCATCCCCTCCTGCGCACGCTTTACCAACCCCGCCGCCTCAGCCGCCACATCATGTCCCGTGCGCCACGTATAGAGCGCGACGCCCTGCTCGTGCAGTTGCTCGTGCGCCCGCAGGAGACGTCTGCGCCACAGCTCGAGTTTCTTGTTGACGATACCGGGCTGGGGGCCCAGAGTGGGGGATCCGGAGGGGGTTGATGAGCGGGAGCCGGAGCGGGAGCCGGATTGGGGACCGGAGCGGTAATAGTTGAAGCCAAGGGGAGGGGGGCCGGCTGCTGAGGGCGGGAGGGGGTCGTAGTCTACGTCGGCGTTGGAGGATGACGGGTTGCGGCCGAAGAGGCGGGGGCTGAGGGATCTGAGGCCTGTTGAGCGTCGGGGTAGAGGTGGCGGTGGGGGTGTTTGCTTCGAAGGGGGCGTGGTCTGTTCTTGGCCGGCAATGCTTGAGGTAGTGGGAAGGGGCTGGGGACCTGCAATACCGAGACCTACGCCGGGGCCTTGTGGTCGTCTTGGCTTTGGGGGAGGGGGAGGTAGCATGCCGGTCTTGGTGTTGTTGGTGGAAGGTACGTCGTTGCCGAGGGCCGGGGCACTTCGCAGGGCAGCGGGTTTTGCGGGCCGTGGGGGGGGCGGTTTGCGGGCACCGAGTGCCTGAGCGGTTCTTTGGACGGGACCGTTCCGCTGCTGCTGCTGCGGCTTGATCTGCGCAGCTTCTCCAGAGTCGGCCTCGGGCTCTTCAGCAAAGTCAATTAGTGTGCCCATCACCGGGCCCGCCGTCGTCCTATTCCTCTCCGACGTAGTGTCAGCTGCGCCGGCGGCAGGGGCAGAGTTTTGCCTGCTGATGCCTGGCTTTCTCTTGGTGGGATCTGATGAGAATCTTCCGTCATCAAGAGTTATGCTCGACATTTTGCGCTGGGCAAAATCAGGAAAGGTCGGGTCGAAGAAGCCACAGGCTGTGTTTTCTGGCGTCGTGACATCACGAATGAAGATGGCCAGCACTCGGCCAGGATTGGCCAACGCCAGCTCCGTGTACACTTCGAGGTCAGCCTCGCCGCTGTCGCCAACGAGTAGGAACTTTCGACGCGGAAAGTCCTTGATGAGCCGATTGAGAGTCGTCTTCTTGCGCTCGGCAACGGGCTCGAAGATGCCCTGGAGCATGCCACTGTACTGCTTCAGATGCAGCGAGCCCGGCGGGAGGCCGGCGATCTTGAAGTACGTGGCCAGGACGGGATAGAGTTGCCAGGGGCTGTTGGAGCAATAGTGCATGCTGACGCCCATCTGATGCATGTCCGTGTACCACTCGCGTACTCCGTCAATACAGAGATCGTCGAGTTCGCGCACAAAGGTGTTGCGGAAGATTTCTCGTGCGCCGCTCGCAATGTTGGAGCGCTTGACGGTGTCATCAATGTCACTGATCAGGCTGATGCCTGCTGGGTGTGTAATCTTGACTTCTTGCGTTGCCGATAACTCCTCGTTAGCGAGGACCCTGACATGGGTGGGGACAAAATGGAGAGCGGCGCGGACGTTGAAGTGACCGGCATCGTCGGTCAAGACCGTTTTCGACTGAGACTCGGAGTCGTTGTAGAAGAACATCGTGATGGGCATGGCAACAAGAGGGTTCGTCAAGAATGGCGCAACACGAGCCATCAGGTTCGCATTGGCTACCATAAGCTCTGCCTCCGTGAGCTCGCCAGCACCAGCACCAGCACCAGAGGGCTGTCGAGCGACGAGGCTTGGGCTCCCCGGTGCCGAGTCCGGAGTGCAGCTGCCGGGTCGTCGATGTCGTCTGGATGTGTTGGCAGCATCAATAACGCCGCCGCCGCCGAGACCACTTCCTTCCTTGGGCTGCTCGCTGTATCCTCCGGCGTAGGCAACTCGCTTTTCCTCCTGACCGCGCTTCTCTATGACAGCAGCTTTCCTGGCAATCTTTTCCTGGTCATGGATTGCCTGATGTATCTGATGCTGAGTCCTGAGTTCACCAGCAATGCCGCCGCGGGGAGTGCTTTCGCCACTCGTGTTCGAACCAGATGCCGGGTCCGTCCTAGGAGCGGGAATGCCGCTCAGCTGGCGAGCGAGACCAATGAGAATGCGGTTCCTTCTTGTCATGGGACCAACGTGTGGAGAGTAAATCCATCCTCGAACATCGACGTCAACCACTGCCTTCTCATCCTCGTGTCTCTCCCATTGCCTGCGCCACCAGTCTTCGTCTTTCTGCTCCGGGCATTCAGACGCAGGGTGATTTCCTGCGGCCGGATTCCAGTCAGCTTTCGTGTGCTTCTTGCCGTACGAAGGGAAGAGGACCATCTGCTCGTTGCCTTGGTGAACAATGGCCGCGTGGGGAAACGCGCCAGGGATATGCATGCTCTCGTTGGCTCCAGCGTCATCCAGACCCCATACTCTCGATTGAGCGTAGGAGTCGCGGAAATCGGTCACTGCTTGTTGTCCAGTCCTGTAAAGATTGCCAGCCATGGCCGCCAGCTTCCTGCGGCGATAACCTCGTTCTCCCCTTTCGCCGACGTCTTGCGACCCATCGTTTGCGTCTTGGCCGTAGCCCTGGCCCATGCCCGCAAGGGGGGGCATCTTGTTTGGCTTGAGAGGCTCGCGCGCACTTGTCTTTACATGTTTGGGGGGTGATCGGGATGCACGGGTGCCGAGTGTGACCGGGCGGCTGTGCCTGGCGATTAGATCGAGAAGGCGGCTTCTGCTATCGGCGCGTCTGCGCTGGCGATGCACCAAGTAGCGGTAAACACGCGACTGCACGCTGTGCTTGACGTAAGGCAGTGTGTCGAGATGGAAGCTGAGCAGGCGTTCTCGGTAGCGAGCTTGTACACGATCTCGGACCGCGCGTGGAAACAGGAACCGGACGATGCTCTGGCCGTGTCGAAGCTGAGCGAGCGTGTGCGCGGAGGGCAGGAAGCTGAAGAATCGAAAAGGAGCCAGCTTGTGGCTTCTGCAAGTCTCTGTGCGGTTTGATGATCCCGCAGCTGCTTCGTGTGTCAACACAGGAGCGGGGCGGTGAAGGATATATAGTTCGTATGCTGCTCCGCTCTGGCAAGAATAACGACAGCAGAGAGCCCGTACCCGACGTCGAATTGGATGGCGGTTCCGTTGAAGGCTTGACGTTGGACGTCGGCCGGCGAAGGCAAAACGTGTCTGGTCAACAGGCCCCGTGCACATGCAGCTTCGTCGATCCAACAGACACAACCCACAGCCACAGGCAGCGGATGAGCTTTATTCAGATTGGGGGCCGTCGTCGAGTCGTTCTTCCGAAGCGTGACTCTGACAAGGGCAGGGCCCGCAGCTCGCACATGCGCCGATGCATGCATGCGTGTGGAAAGAAAGAAGGATGGGGATGGCGGCGAGCTGGACGGACCAGACGCCTCAATCGCGTGGGCGGTGAGCTGGTGGTGATTGGGCCCGGCTGACTTGTGCAAGCATGTGTGCAAGCATGTGCTTCCCGTCCGGCGCAACCAACCCCACCTGAAATGGATCCATCCAGACTGACTTGCCTTGCGTTAGTCATCTGCCCGGCAACATCGACGACAAGCTTCGACATCAACCACAGCGTCCCAGCCTTGAACATCAGTCGACAAGCTCACGGGACCTTCTGCATCCAAATGTCGACCCCCCAGGCCCTCTCCAGCTACCGCGAAGAACAAAGGCGTTGTTTGTGTGGTAGGCAACTTCGTCTTTCCGCCCACAAGTCCTTTCCATCATCCTGCGCCGATGCCCAAGTCACCAGCCACATTCTCGGCGTCAATGAGGATGAGGACGGGGGTCACTTCGGTCGCCGAGAGCCACATGGGGACCGGAAATCGCGGAGAAAAGTGCTGCGACAATAATCTTTTTCCAGCGTGACTCGCTCGCAAAAGAATAAAGAATTGCCACAATAC
Organism: Claviceps maximensis; assembly: GCA_018360255.1. Classification (NCBI taxonomy): domain Eukaryota; kingdom Fungi; phylum Ascomycota; class Sordariomycetes; order Hypocreales; family Clavicipitaceae; genus Claviceps; species Claviceps maximensis. Next base: position 42,177 of record SRPZ01000170.1, read on the forward strand.
CAAACATATTCAGCATCGTTTGTGCGGCCATGCTGAGTTGGGTTGTATTGTACATGTAAATAAAAAATAAAATGTATCAATGGTGTAAATGTCCTTTCCCTTGCCGGCTTGTCGCCACATCTACTTTCTTGGTTTACTCTTGCCACCCTTGCCCTTGACCTTGCTACCGCTGCCGCTGCCAGCCTTTCCCTTGGCCCCCTTTCCCAATTTATATTTGGCCTCCGCGGCCGCCGCATCGCCTTTGCCCTTCTTCCATGCCCGGCCGCCGTCGACACGATCAGACTTCGAATCAAGCTTTTTCTTGTCCTTGTTGCTTAGCTTTCCAGTGGCCGACTTCTTCTTGAGTCCTTCTCTAAGACCATTCAGTTCGTCCTTGCCAGCCTTGCTGGCCTTCTTCTTGTCGTGCTCTGTCTCGAACCATGTCCTTCTGGGACGAGATTTGATCTCGGCCTCATGCTCAATCAAGTTCTCGCCCTTCTTCACCTGCATCTCAGCCGCCGCCAGCTGTTTTTCTTCCTTTTCTTCCTGCATGATTTCCTTGATGTCATCATCCATGGCTTCAATCTCATCGTGCAATTTATCAGCGTCGGCGGGCGCTATGATTCTGCTGACGATCTTGGCGCCTTGGGCCTTGCCAGCCCTGACGGCGGCTTTGACGACCTTTCGATCTGTCTCGGCGGCCAGTGTGACGGCTGTGCCCTTTCTTCCCGCACGAGCCGTACGGCCGACACGGTGGACGTAAATTTCGAGTGATTGCGGAGCTTCGTAGTTGATGACTGTGTCGACGCCCTTGATGTCAAGACCACGTGATGCAAGATCTGTGGCGAGCAAATACGAGACCTTGCCGTCTCTGAATGATTCGACGCTGCTAATACGCTGTTGGTAGGGGGGAACGGGGTTTCACGTGTTAACAACGAAAATCTCATCTCATACATGATGAACTTCACGACTAGGCAGGGTTATGCAAACATGAGGAGTTTTGTTTTTGACCGACTTACCTGAGTTTGATTCATACCACCGTGAAGTTCAACACATGAAAGCCCAAGCAAGCCAAAGATGATGCGTGCCCTGTGCGCCTCCTTCTTCTGACGGAAGAAAATGATGACACGCTCATGATAAAACGTTTTGCAGATATGGGCCAGATAGCCCATTCTCTTGTCCTCCCGTCCCGGTCGTAGACGTACAAACTCTTGCACCAATGTAGTAACAGTCTTTTTTTGCGAGTCCACCATTAAGCGCACGGGCTTATTCAAGCCAACACGAATGAGTCGGTCAACTGTAGATGTCATGGTCGCTGAGAAGAGCATAGTCTGGCGCGACTTGGGGAGGGTGGTGAGGATTTCATTCAGCTCGTCCGCGAATCCATCTTCCAGCATACGGTCAGCTTCGTCGAGAACGAGAATCTCAACAGTGTCGACACTGAAACTGGCCGAATTCCTCATGTGGTCGATAAATCGCCCTGGAGTGGCAATGATGACATCGGGCCGTAACCGAAGCTCATTCTCCTGTGCTTTCAAACTCAGACCACCCACCGCCAGTGAAAACTTGATGTCGGTATATCGAGCTAGCTTTGTGCCCACTGCATGACATTGCATGGCCAGCTCACGCGTGGGAGTCAGCACGACAACGCGCGTGGTGGGAATCTTATTTGGGCGGAAGAGCAGCCGCTCCAAGATGGGAACCAAGAATGCGCCAGTCTTTCCGGAACCGGTGACTGCACCTCCAACGAGATCCTTGCCCATGAGAGCAATGGGAATAGTCTTGCTTTGGATAGGTGTGGGCTTGCTGAAGCCAACCGCTGCGAGACCGCGAAGAATCGGTCTCGACAACGACATGCCTTGGAAGTTGGAGGCGATGCCTTTGTCTCCAGGCTTTTTTGCTTCTTCTGGCGCGAAAAAAGCGTCACGCTTCGCTTGCTCTTCTGCATCCTCCTCGTCGTCACTGGCGTCGGAAGCGTCATCGGGATGCTGAAGTGGAGTGGCCACCGAGTCGTTGTCTGATGCAGCATCGTCGTCATCCTCGTCACCCGACTTACTGTTCTCCTTTGACGCATCTCCATTTTCACCGTCACATTCCTCGTCATCTTCATCTTCTTCCGCCTCCGAATCGGCATTCATTCCAAATGCGTCGTCTGCCAATACTTCGTCGTCGTCGTCGTCCATGGCAACATCCATGTCATTTTCCATCTCAGAATCTTCATCTTCGTCTTCTGCTTCATCGTCATTACCCTCGTCCTCCTCTTCTTTTTCACCTTGTCCATTTGCTTGTTTTCCTAGAATGCTCTTCTCATCTTTGCTGTTCTTCTTTGCTTTCCGTCGGCGAATAATGTCGTCCAGGTCAACCACCTTCTTGTCAGTGTTCATTGCGTTCTTGGCTCCCTCAAAGCCCCAGCCTTCAAGCTCCTCCTCGCCGCCGAATTCGCCCGCGTCCTCTTCGACAAACTCGAAATCCGAGTCCATAGCGCCATCGTCATCTTCATTGCGGCCCCAGATTCCATTAGGCTCCTCCTGCTCGGAGTCGCCCTTGTCGTCATCATCCCTTTTCCCTTTTTTGGACTTCTTTCCCGTCTTTGCCTTCTTCTTGGGTGGCGGCTGCGGAGCAGTTTCTTCCTCAACCGGGCCGTCCTCGTTATCGGAGAGAGTCGTGATGAAGTCGTCCTCAACGGGCTTTCTCTTGTGATTGGGCGCCATGTTGAAACACTCGCGTCACTGACGTTTGCAAGAAAAAAATAACCCTATGAGACAAAAATCGCCCTTTGGATCCAATTATAGTGACGAGATGCAGACGCAATGGTGAGTAGCGGCAAAGGAATGGAAAGCAACTTCACACCAGAGTTCAAAAATCGGTGGCAGAAGCCGTGTGCCAAGGCGCTGGGAATTGCTATTTTTCTGCCACGCAAAATTTTGGCGGTGTAGTTGGAGTTACCCAATTTGGACCGACCGTGCAGTTTGACGCAACGCCGCCGCACAATGCGCAGAAAACCAGACACGCACGACGTGAGGGGTCGTCCGGTCCAGACTTCAGGCCGTTGTTTTCCCGAGCCTGACTGGTCTTCAACCCCGCGGTTGATTGGCCGACGTTCCATCAGCTTCGCCCACCAAATCAGGGTCGCGGAAGGTTGCAAGGTTGGTGTTTCTTTGGAACTCACGTCAACAACCGAAATCTTCTATTTCCCCCAGTCCCCCCTTCAATCTCTGCCTCGACTCGCTCAGCTGCCCGCTCGCCGCACTCGAGCCAGAGCCAGCATCGATCCCGGTATCCGTATTGCTATCCGTCTTGACAGACAACTGCAGCTTTTATCATCATCTGCGATCATTTATTGCTCCGTTTGTTGCGCGCAATCGCTCCCTTCCTCAACCCTCGGTCGACTATACGCACACGATCTCACAATTCCAACAAAATGGGCGAATCGAGGTCAGCGTTTTTGAGCAAATCGTTGAAGTTAAAGAACGAGACCTGACAAGCTTGAGCATGTAGGCAAGAACTCATTCAATGGCTCAACAGCCTGCTGCAGCTCAACATGACCAAGGTTGAGCAATGTGGTACCGGGTGAGTCTTCAGCGATTTGACTGACCGCACCTCCCCTCGCTTCCTGATGCATGATGTCGAGAGGACAGAAGACCTTCTTGTATAAGTGGTGAATGCAGTTTCCGGCAACAAGCGTGGATCATGCACGAGATGGTAAACTTGATCTGACTTTATTGAAATAGTGCTGCCCTTTGCCAGGTTTTCGATAGCATATACATGGACTTGCCAATGTCCAGGGTCAAGTTTAACGCCAATGGTGAATGGGCATACGTGCAAAATTTCAAAGTCCTACAAAGTATGTGCGGCAGTGATGCGTGTCTGGCAGGATGATGTGTGGAAAGATTCTAATTTGCCCGGCATAGATGCTTTCACCAAACACCAGATCGACAAGCCTATTCCAGTCGAAGCTCTGATCAAATGCAAGATGCAGGACAACCTGGAATTCTTGCAGTGGACTAAAAAGTTTTGGGATCTTAACTTTCCCGACCACGACTACGATGCTGTTGCACGACGAAAGGGGGGCGCCCTTCCCGCTTCTGGCGCAGGTGCCGCTGCCCCGAGGGCTCCCACATCTACTGGCGGCGCCCGAAGAGGTGGTGCCGCGGCGGCCGCGCCCCGAGTGGCCAAGTCAGCTGGTGTTGGACCCGGCTCTGCTGCATTGCAACAAGAGAACAACACCCTCAAGGAAACCGTCGTCGGCCTCGAACGCGAGCGAGACTTTTACTTCAGCAAGCTTCGTGATATCGAGCTGCTTATTCAGCAAGCCGTCGACGAGGATCCAGAGCTTGAGAAGCAGGAGGACGGCTTAGTCAAGCAGATCCAACTCATTCTCTATTCAACAGAGGAGGGCTTTGAAATTCCCGAGGAAGGCGAGCCACTGGATGATCAGGAGACGTTTTAGAGGGGCATGGACAAGAAGTTGGTGAGCGTTTTTATTTTTCTCGCGCTTCGTCAGGTGGATCAGCTGAAAAAGACTGCGGAGCCTCTGGGGGAACACATGAGGATAGGGAGTCATTGGCGGCTCTGTTGTTTCGCGTGGTTGCATGGCGCCCCTGTGACTGAAAATCAATCAGTTGACAAAGGGAGTTGGATGCACCAATGTACGTTCTCTAGAAGCTTTTTTTCTTTTTTGTCAAAATTGCCCGGTAGATCACAGTAGATAAGCATATTGGACAGCCAGGGAAATCTGAGACTGGACAGCCCAAACCATGACATGTTGCCGCTAGTTTGAGTTAGCCCCCTTGGATGTGACTTTGTGCATTGTTGCAAGGTAGCTTCGTCCGAGGAAGGGTGGACGGGGTTGTGACGTCTGCGCGGCGTCTGCGCGGCGTCTGCGCGGCGTCTGCGCGGAAGGTCCGGCTGGGGTGAGCTACACACTCTATTCCTCTTTTCTATGCATAACGCAAAACTGTTGGCAGTAGCTGCGGCGAGCGAGAGACGAGGAATAAACTGGACATATATGATTGGTAACAAAGCATGGTTGTTGAGACGCCCGAGCAATATTTCGCAATGCTCACTCAGCAGCGCGCTGAAGTCGGCGCGGTCGCCAGACACAAGCCAGCCTCGCCTTGGCATGACAAGAAGCGTGTGGTCTGGTCTGGTTCGTGGATCATGCTGCCCAATTCGAGACATGAGTCGCATGCACCAGACGACAGAGCCTGACCTCCTGAACTCGGCCGCCGGCTGGCCAATCCGCTGTCTGGCCTGGCGCTGTGATGACGGAGCTCCGCCCCACCCCGGTCCAGCTGCCTGCCTTGTCCCGCCAACGAGGCGGCTGATGTTGCTAGAGCAGAGCCGTCTGGCCTGGCCCACTTAAAGCTGCTTTGGTCCAGTGTCCAGTTTGGCCGTGAGTCGTCACACCGTCGTCATCATCATCCTCATCAATGCCTCAACAGCAACTATTTGCACCCCTTGAAGATACACTTTTTATTTTTTGTTTACTATCACTCTTCCCTCACCCGCGAAATAGAATCAACGACTCTCGAAAAAGTCGGGCTTGCAAGAGGTCATTAGCCGCGACTCATCCGTTCATTCGATTCCAAAGAGGAGAGGGGGCGATTTACGTCCAAAACACATCATCCTGCCCTGCCGTGCGTACCGCACTCGTGCCATTCGCAACACTCCCATTCTACCACATCAACTAGTTACCGAACTCGTTCATTCATCGGTTTTTTTTTTCCCGATCCGAGAAACGAACGACGACACACGAGAGATACCACGATAAATAGCCGTCTCCATAGAGCGCCACCCAAAGTGTGCCAATGGCTCCGCCACCTGAGATTGGCATCCCGTCAACGAGCATCTCTGACGAAGGTTCATCCAAACCTTACACCTTGTACAACATTACTCTACGACTTCCTCTGCGCTCATTTGTCGTGCAAAAACGATACTCGGACTTTGCAACATTACACAGCACACTCGTGGAGCAGGTCGGCTTGCCGCCGCCGGAACCGCTGCCGGCCAAACACTGGCTCAAATCCACAGTGCGCTCAGCCGAACTGACGCACGCAAGACAGGTTGGCCTGGAAAAATACTTGCGAACAATAGCCGAAACGCCGGACCGACGATGGCGAGATACCTCTGCGTGGAGGACGTTTCTCAACCTCCCCAGCTCATTGAGCGCCAGTAATTCTGCGGTCTCGGCCTCGGGCATGGTTCGGCCGGCGGCTACGGGGGCAGCCGATCCTCAGACCTGGCTGGACATGTACAGAGAGCTCAAACAAAATCTCAACGAGGCAAGGCAGCATCTGGCCCGACGAGACGCCGCATCTGACGGCGGAAACAACACCGCCGCCGCGGAAGCCGGATCTGCCGCGAAAAAGGTGCTGCTTAAGGCAGGGACTCTAATTAGTGGACTCACTGATGGCCTCCGCAATATTCAAGAGTCAAATCGTTTGGGGGAGGGTGAGCTCCGTCGCCGAAGAGATCTCGTGTCCACGGCACGGATGGAGCGAGACGCCCTGGACAAGCTCTCCAACAGCATACCCAGCTCGTCTGGCGGCGTCAGCACTGGCCGTGGCAAGAGCGGCGCATCTTCTACAACCATGTCCAACGGCACCGCCGAGAAGGACGCGCTCTTGAAAGGCGGCCGTCCAGCAGGTCGCGTGCTCGGTGCTCCGCTCCCCGAAACTGCGAAGACTAGGGAACTCGACAACGAGGGCATTCTTCTCCTGCAGAAGAAAGAGCTCGCCGAACAAGACATGAACCTCGACCAACTGACAGCCATTATCCGTCGGCAGAAGGAGATGGGGCTGCAGATCAAGGGCGAGGTCGATGCTCAGACGGAGATGCTGGCGCAGCTGGATGAAGACGTGGAAAGAGTGTACAGGAAGCTGGACGTGGCCAACACGCGCATCAAGAAGCTGTGACTAGCGTTTGCGATGCTCATCGTGCAGAACATCCTACTCTTCCTGGAACTCGTGGTCTGGGTGGTCTGGGTGGGCACGCGCATAATAGAGGCTTTGGTGTGGATAGTGCAAATCGCGCTGCACCTTGTCGGCTTGTGGAGGTGAAGACAAACCACGATGTGCGGTGTGTGTGGTCTGTTGTGGATGCAAGTGGTGGCAATGTGATATGACATGCTGTCTGGTGGCGTGGGTGCCGGCGTAGGCGGACATGGAACAAGGAGTGACATTTTCCCACGTTTGTGTATCCTGTCCCGGAACATGAGACTGATTATCGAACGCCGTTCACGCTGGCAGTCGCCCTTTTTATTTATATGGTTTTATTTTTATTTTTGATTTGATTTTCCATGCGTTTTTTTTTTCTTCCTTTTGTTCATTCTAAAATTATCTGCTCAAAATTTTAATTCGAGAGCGTGCGTAGTTTCGCTGTTTCGACGAAAGCTCTTGAAAACGCATGGTGATGGTGTAAAAGCCCAAATATGCAGGAAGCAGGAAGCGCATATCATGAAACGAACCCCCGGGGGCGCGGATATAAATGGCCGGGACAGTCTTCACGTGTTAAGCAAGCAACCTATATCAGAAAAGAAAATAAATTCAATATTTGACTTGGTATAAGCACGCTGCAAGTTGCATGCATCGAGCACCCTGCCCCGCCACGTGGTTCCTCTTCCCAGACCATTTCGGAGCGCAATCCGACGAGAGGCGCAGGTGCATGAAACGCGCAAATTGGTCAAAAGCAAGGGTGGACATGTATCTATGCGGCGCTTAAAAACTTGCATTTTGCGCAATTGACTGTTGAGAAATGAAGGGGCTTGCGTGTTGTTTTTGTGCGTCGAGTCGCTGGACTTGCTTGATATTCCGCTCGTCATTTCGCCATGTTCCTCCTGGCACTCTATCACTTGGATGCGCAGAATCAGCAGTGAATCGACAAGCAAAATCAGCGGGCAAAAACTGCCGAATCGGGGCATTGTTGTCGTGGCGCCACTGCATTGTTTAGTTAGCCGCCGGGCGAGTGGATCTCGGACTGGCAGAGTGGGGGATCCGGCCAGGAGGCGCTACGTCATTCGCTGCTGGCTGGGCACCATCTGACGTTGCCGGGACAACAGGCATGGATGGACGACGGTGCCCATCTCAGCATCTCATCATCTCATTTGGACGAGGGAGGGAAACTAGAGGGTGCATGATTGAAAAACTTTGTTGGCGGCCATTGACCACCCTTTGATCCGTCGGTGTTGCTGGTGGGCAAGACCAAGACGGGGCTGGCTGAAACTCTCCTGAAATATTCGGTCACGCAAAAAGTCGCCGGGCAGCGTCAGGGGCAAGGCTCGCGTCCGTCTCCGTTGTGGTGGCCCCGTTCACGACGACGCCACGTGACTGGCTGGTCTCTTGTCTCGGATGTTGTCGTCTGGGTCAGCGTATTCACGCAGCTTCACTGCTCCAACATGGAATGTTTGGTGGCCGGGCGGGACCAACCGCATCGGCGTCGTGACGGTCGACATCCAATGAGTCGAGCCCACTGAGTGCCTCCTGCCCGCTGTGAATCTCCAGTCCACTGAGATTGGACCCGTTGCAGCCTAGTGCAGCAGCCATTGACAGTCCATGGCAGCCCATGGCAGCCCGTGGAACCCTGCAGCGCATCAGACGGCCGTGATTGGCCCCGTCTGCCTGCCAGGTCCCACCTGCACCAAATGGCTCCCGTCCCCGCCAATCTACTCCCGCGCAGCCAGTCGCCAGCTCCTCCTCCATGGCCGAGCGCCCCCGCCCACGGCACTTATTGTTTGGCCCCTGCTGCCTGGTCAAGGTAAACAACGTGAGAGGCCATCGAGGGCCACTCACTCGCCCACAGACCAGCAGAAACCCCTGTCTCGTCTCGCCGCGTTCACAGTCCTGGTTGGCCACGATTCCTGCCCCGGCGAGCGGCCCAGCCCTTCCTTTTCTTCCCACTCGTTCCGTTCCAGACCAGACTTCTCGCCCACTTTCTCTCTGTCCCCTCGTGCCAACATCGAATCCTCCTCTGCAGTCTGTGTCTGCAGTGCGGCGACATCTCGATTTCGCGTCTTTTGCGCCTGCTTGTCTGTTCCTAGCATTGCGAGCCGTTGTGTCGATCCTGTCACGCATCTTTGTGTGGGTCTTTTGTTTTTATTTTTATTTTTTTTCCCCGTCCCTCCTTGGATGTTTTTGCCGCGTGCTTTTTCCGAGCCCGGCGTTGTCAGTTGCGCTGCACCCTTTCCTCCACGTCCCAACAACCCCGGCCATTGTCCTTCTCCTCTGGTGAGTTGGCCATTGGAAACACCATCGCGTCGTTCCCGCTCGTCGTCGTTGTGAAATGCTAACTCTAGTAGCCCTTGTTGTCTCGAAAACCATAATCTGATGGCTTTTCCGAGACCCTTATAACCGAATCGTCCGCGAGTCGCTTTTTTTTCTTCTCTTTTTTCGGAGGCACTCTCCGTGCCTAGCCTCATATCCAGTCGTCAGCAGCACGTACAGGGACCCTCAAAACTGTCGACATGAGTGACGTACCTCCGCCGCCTCCACCGCACGGCGCGGCGCCCCGGACGTCCTCCGGCTTACCGCCGGGCAAATATGACATTTTCGTCATACCAGAGCATTCGGCAGGGTCAGGGTTCCTGTACTTGCCGTCCTTGAAGCCAAATGTCAATAGCTTCTTCGCAGGATTCGCATCAGCATTGATATTGGTCGCGCTATTCCAGAGCATGGCCCCGGCTTTTCGTGTCTGGTGGGAGAGCTTCCAAGGTTTGGGAAACATGGGCATTACTCTTCTCATATTCGGTGTTGGATTTGGTGCTTGGGCTTTGGGGAGGACTCAAAAAGATGGTCCTTCAAGCTCGAGCCATTACCAGAGCTCCTACAGCAGTGGGGGAGGGCCAGCAGGAGCAGGATACACACCAGGTGGGTTCGGAACCTCAAGTTCTGGTCCCTCGTCTCCCAACGGACAAGCTCACGGGGCACCACCTCCTCGGCCCTCACCTCATTCTAATTCCCCTCCCCATCCGCCTTCGGGCGGAGGTGGACGGCGCGAGCCACCACCACAATCTCGACCTTATTCTCGACCACAACCATCACCACGCCCGACATCACCACCGCCGCCGCCGACTTCCCCTCCCCCAACGTCACAGCCACCACCAGCTCCTCCTCCTCCTCAAGCATCACAACCGCAGCCACCACAGGTTCCTCCTCCTCAAGCACCACAACCACAACCACCACCAGCTCCACCTCCTCAGGCACCACATCCACAGCCACCACCAGCTCCTCCTCAGGCACCACATCCACAGCCACCACCAGCTCCTCCTCAGGCACCACAACCAACACCAGCTGCCCCTCCCGCGGCATCACAACCACCACCGGCACCTCCTTCTCCGGCGCCCCAGCCATCCCCTCCTTTTGCTCCGCCTCCAGCACCCGAAGAGAAGCCGAAGCCAAATCCACAGCCGACGACGCCGAAATCGCCCACGCCCAAAGGGGCTTGGGAAAAGGCCAGAGAAGAGACTAGGAGAAAGGAAGAGGAGAGAAAGGCAAAAGAGGCTGAGCAGAAGCGCCGGGAAGAAGCTCTAAAGCGACTTGCAGAGCTGCGAGCTAAGGAAGCCAAGGAGCGGGAGCAGCGAGAAAAAGAAAAGGAGCGCAAGGAGAAAGAGGCCAGGGAGAAGAAGATACGAGAAGAGGCAGAGCAGCGACGGAAGGAGCTCATGGAGAAGCTGCGAAGAGAGAGGGCGGAAAAGGCCAAGGAGGACGAAAAGAAGAAAGAAGCCGCGGCCGCTGCGGCGGCGGCAGCCACTGCGCCGACGGCGACGACGGCGCCCAAGGCAGAATCCGCAACTCGAGTCGGCAGCACGTACGCCTTTTCCAGCGTTGGTGAGCGGACAAGTATGTGGCCAAATGGTCGACCACCATCACAAGCGAAATCGACGACGTCATCCGCGTCGCCCACGAAGAAGCCTCCTAGTCCAGAGAAACGTCCGCCTAACCCGACTGCGCGAAGCTTCGTCAGTACCCCGAGCGAGAGTACGTTTTCCTATCGACCATACGATGACCCGAAACGATCCCAACGGCGACCCTCAATGTCATCTTTCACGGGCTCCGATACTTCGTGGGCGCAGTCTCATACAACATCGCGCACATCGCCGCCTCCCTCGGTGCGTGGGCCGTACACAACCAAGGACCCAGATAAGATTGTCATCCAGGCTGTTTATCTCTTCATGAACGAGTATGCGAAGACGCCAGCCAGCCAACTTGTCTCGGGAGTGGGGTCCGTCACGGATGGACTTATCTTGCGCATCACCACAGAAGGTCTGTTTATCGACGACGACGTACGTGGCGTCCCGCAGCGAGAGTGGGACGTCAAAGCCTGGACGCTGAAACTGGCCGAGGTATGGTGTCCTCCGCACTGCCTGAATTCGACTGCTGCAGGTTCCGACACCTCGGCCTCGTCAGGCCCCAAGAGCGCGCCCCATTTACTGTTCAGGATGGCAACGGCCCGAAGGAACGGAGACCGCGACGGCAACAAGGTCTTGACGGGTGACGAGGCCGACGGGTACCTGAGCGACATGCTGCGTACCTGCAAGGAGTGCTGCCGCCTTGGTTTATGCGACCGGACGCTGAAGAACGCCAATATCAACACCCCCAATGGCAAGACCGGATCATGGAAGCAGCGGGGCTTACATATTCTCCGTGCGACGATACGCGATCAGGAAGGCAAGAGGTACCTGTTTGTCATGAGCGAGCAAGAAAGCTGGAAGCTAGCCTTTGGTCTGCAGCGTTTGAGGGGGGGTACTCAAGTTCGGCAGCTTGGTGTAGCCGGAATGACCTTGTCAGAGGCGAGGGGGACATTGGAGATGCTTGGATGGAGTATTTGAGCAGTAGCGTTACTTTTATTATGATTACTTTTTTTTTCCTACCATCGTGAAGTGTTCCTGTTTCCATTCTTTGTCGCCTTCTCTCGTGCTTCTGCCGTGCAGGTCATGTTGACGGATGACGAGTGGTTCTCACACCAAATGGCATGCGTACCTAGGTGCATGTTACGTACACGCACACGTGCATATGCAGTGGCCCCGGAAGATTTGTCGATAATGGCCCAAACGGTCCACGTGCAAAGCGGAGGCGCAAAGCGCACGAGCAGGTCCGGCAGAGACACGCTGCTTTATATAAGGGGAACTATTAAATGGCACCCTTCTTTTGATAATGCAGCACCCCTGCTGTGGCACAGCTATGGCAAAGACAGCAATACCAGCAAACCTCTAGTAAAACCTCTTCTTACTGCATTTTTTGCTGCATTTTTGCTAGCCTTTTTACTAGCCTTTTCGCTGGCCTTTTTGCTGCATTTTTCGCTGCATTTTTCGCTGCATTTTTCGCTGCATTTTTCGCTGCATTTTTCGCTGCATTTTTCGCTGCGGTTTTCGCTGTGTTTTAGGACCAATACCGGACGGGTCGCCTGTCAAGCCACAGCAGGGGTGCCGCATTATCAAAAGAAGGGTGCCATTTAATAGTTCCCTTTATAAGCCTCCGATCGTGCGCACGACCAAACCAACACGTCCCTGGAGCGAGATCAGCACGCCCCGCCGCGTGGAAATTTGTTCCTTTCATTGGTCAATGTAATCGACGCATGATCTGATACTTTTTATTGCACAAAAAATGGATGTCATCACATCGGATTAAGTAGTGCATTATACGCCCCCATACACTGTGCGACACTTTTACTTTATAGACGAGGCTAGTTACGACCACTTACCAGATAGCTTGGCTAGATGACATATACTAGCTAACTGGTACGCGGCAAGGGACACGCAGGAGCCGCCGCGGCAGGGCAGGCTTGGCAATCCGGGGAGCGCATTCCAGGGTAACGCAAGTGGACACGATGCTACAGACCCCACGAGAGATCGGATGAGTTCTCCGATTGGCCAATCGTGGCGCGCGCAGTGCACAGACCCGTATCCGCAGTAGATACGCCCACATAACCGTTGTAAGCGACCCTCGCGGTGACTAAAGACTGCCCTTGTATCTAGAGATCTTAGATAGTCTCATCTTCGTAGTGCAGCCTAACCGCTTTGACTGTAGCTGTGGATTGGAGTGAAACTTGTTTGAATTTGTTGTTTTAAGGTTTAGGTTTAGGTTTCGGGGGTTTCCATTCTTTTTTTTTCGGGAGTGATGGGGATGACAGGGTAAGGTGAAAGGTGTCAACGGCAGGTGGGGTGCTGCGGCAGAAGAGGGATGTGAAGGCATGATATTTCCATGTGTCGCAGTGGCTCAGGGTCCGGCTTGGGTTTGCATCATTTCGTAGGATTGCTACGGTCTCCAAGGAGCTTTCCCTTAAAAGGAGGGCTCCCGCGATAAGAATGTCATGAACCACGAATCTTACATCATGGAACTGCGCAACTCACTGTGACATGTGCGGCCTCTGTTTATGACCTCGTGAAGCATCAGTCATTTGTGGTGATGCCAACCCGTTTCCAGCACGTAACGAGAATACCCCTTGTTGCGCAAAAGAGTTGGGAACCATTCCATGTTGCTTTTCGATGCAATATCCATAGTTCCATTCGGTCTCCTGATTGATATTGTTACATTGCATGCACCTTTATGTTGAGGAAAATTGGTTTTTTCTTTCTTGCCTGGCTGTCTTGCCAGGCAGATATGGGCGCCAAAGCAGTTTCAGTTTATTCAGCCCCTATGTGCATGCATGTCTGTCGATCCTTGTATCATCTTCTGCTTGTTGGGTAGGTTTGGGGGATTTTTTTTCTTTTTCTTTTCAATTTACATATTTTTGTTGAATCCCGTCACCACATTCTGTGGCTGTTCGGTCTGGAGCGTCGTACCAGTTGGGTTTTTTTTTTTTTTTGGATTTGTGCGCAGGGACAATAGTCACGTCGTCTGATCTTTCACCACGAGGCTGTCGCGACTGCTGCCGAGGGCGTTTTCCTATGCAGGGGTTGTGGGGCTTGCGGGGTACAGCGTTAGGATTACGGCTACGAATGAATATCCATACTCCTGCTGCTGCCGCTTGCGAGCATCGCTATTTTATTCAGAGCGGTAAACGCCGTCACAGCCGAAATTGGCAACGCGGTCGAGTGTGGCTATTCGTGGGTCGGCCCCCACTTCGAATGCCACGTCACACTATATACATGGAAAGTAGTGGCTTTGATAAACAATCCAATCACAAAGAAGACGTTATGCAGCTATGGTATAATTATTTTGTGTCGAACTTGATTTTCTTCGCTCTACTTTCGCATTTTCACTCGACACTCGACGGCATCGCAAATACAGCGGTGTACGAAGAAGAGCCGAAGTGGGCGGCCGCACGAATAGCCAACTGCAATGGTGGGTGCCGCTACGAGTGGCAATACTCGCTCCTCTCGCACCTTCCCTTTTCCTCGCACCTTCCCTTTGCCTCGTACCAGGCTGCTGCATGTCGTGAGAGAAAAAAAGCAAAAAAAAAGCAAAAAAAAAAAAGCAAACAAAAAAACAAACAAAACCAAACGCAAGAGCTCTCGTCTCGTCTATTTTCCCATCAATGATAATGCCGAAATGGCCAGACACCGCATGCATTCTCATCTCTTTGTCGACGGCTGATTGGAGCAGGCCGAGACGCAGGCATCAAAGAGCGTTTCGACGATGCAGCCAACAAGCAAAGCAAGTCAGGTTCAATGGGCCAACGACGTTCAAGCGTCATCACATCACGCACATCACATCACGCATATCACCCCATGTGCGATACCGGGTCCCTTGTCGGAGCGACTCTCCGCCCACTGTCGGCGCATATCGTTTTCTGTCTTTTTGTTGACAACCTGTCGTGACTCGCGAGAGTGAGAATCCATCATCTTTTCCTGCTCGAGGGGCATGTGGCTGGGTTTGCTACCATGCCAGGTTGGTCCACCGCCCGAGGGAAATGCATCAGGTGTTTCAAAGCCAACGCATGTATCAAAATTCTCTGCCATCTAACATCAGTCATTAACCGCCCGCATCCCTGTGTGCAGATATGTGCTCATCGGGGAGATAGGAGGTTTTTTTGGCGGCGGCGGCGGCAGCAGCGGCGCGTGGGTACAGCTTGTCATGACTATTTAACTGCCTGATCCCCATCATCTAACGTTTGGAGAAGGACATGATAACTTGTGCTTCTTCCACTACCTGATTGACAGCGTTACGCATCCGAACTTTACGGTTCATCTCATTCGAAAACCAAACAGCCCCAAATATTTCCGCATTGTCGCATCATCGTCGTCTAATAACAGTCATGAAAGACCTTGACGATGTGATTCTGTTTCTCGTCCCCCACATAGGCAGGGGGTTTAATGATACAGTAACGGTGATTCAGTCGCCCCACAACATCTCACGAGTCTGCAGAGCTCCTATTGCCGAAAAATTCGATGACTCCGTCACGCGTCTCTTGACAAAACAGTATTGTGCTGACGATTGGGAGCTGATCAATCATACTGATTGTCTTGTGTTGAGGTTTAGTGACGGCGCCAGGACCAATGCTGGTGTGATCGCCGGGCGGGCCTCGCATGCTGACTTGACCTTGGATAATATTTTGGAGGCTAGCAATCATCACTTGGCCTTCACTTTTGATGCTCAGAAAAGACTCATCGTGAGAGACTTGGGGTCCGCAAATGGGACGGCGGTGACTTACCATGGAGAGGACCCAAGTTTTCAGTCTGACTTCGACTGGCTGCTTCAAAGCCCTAGCATCTGTCGAGGTAGAGCACCAATTCTGTACATCACAAGGAACATTCAGTTCAAGGTCATTGTTCCTGGTCACGATACAAAATCCATCGACCACGTAAACAAGGTTGACAAATTTTGCTTGGGCACTACAGACCCTGATGAACTAATGGCCGCGTTGATTCTTCAAAGTCTGCAGGGTACGCAGCTCCCAT
Organism: Claviceps maximensis; assembly: GCA_018360255.1. Classification (NCBI taxonomy): domain Eukaryota; kingdom Fungi; phylum Ascomycota; class Sordariomycetes; order Hypocreales; family Clavicipitaceae; genus Claviceps; species Claviceps maximensis. Next base: position 57,991 of record SRPZ01000170.1, read on the forward strand.
CAAGGCAAGATGCGCCGTCGAAAAGATCCACATTAAGATCGTGTTTCGTCGACGAGAAACTCGGGTCAGGCGCTTTCGGATTGGTCACATATATGTGGAATGTGACCACTGGAGACGAGTTTGTCGTCAAGCGGCCGCTGAAGAAACACATCGAAGCTAAAAGTTACAGGCCCAAACAATGGGAAAAAGAAGCCAACATTATGAGCAGGATCTCGCATGTTCGTACTGTGTTAACAAAAGTCCTATTTTACATGATGCTAACCAACAATGTCAGCCCAATATTGTTGCATGCTAACCAACAATGTCAGCCCAATATTGTTGCCTTTCGATCTGCGACCTTCTCTCCATATCCCGAAATACAATTTGAGTATCTCAGTGGCGGCTCGCTCGAAACTCATCATCGAATGTCGACTCTGGAAGTCATGCAGATTCTCTGTCAGTTATCTTCGGCTCTAGAGTATCTACATGGCCAACAGCCTGCCATCGTGCACCGTGACATCAAACCTGAGAATATCCTTGTCGCCCACAGGGATGACGGCCGAATTCACGTCAAGTTTGCGGATTTTGGACTATCTAAAGCCTCGGACTGTCTAATCACGGTCTGCGGCACATTTATATGGTCTGCTCCAGAACTTTGGCTTAAGGTCGCCGACCCATCCGGGACCGTCGAGGATCGTTACACAGTCTCGGTTGATATCTGGTCTCTTGGTCTTGTCATTGCCTCACTTGAGCACGGAGGACTTCCACGGTTCGACGAAAGTTGCAAAAATTCTCCTGTAGCCTGGATCCAGAAGGTACAAAGGCATTTTACCGAACGCTACCAAACGAAACGGAGTGAGCCTCTTGGTTTCGTTCTCAAGTATATGCTTGTCAAAGATGCCCAAGTCAGATCATCGGCAGACTTTTGCCACAAGGAGGCATCGATCATTCTGCAAGACATGTTGGACACGAGGCAGGGACAATCTCATGATGACTCCCATCAGCCCGCTACACTTGTCCTGGAATTCCAGAGTGAAGAGGCCGACACGTGTGTCTGTCAGACGGTCTATCCGCGCGTTCCTTCCGGCAGCTTAGAGGCCGTCATGCCAGGTACTGCGAATGAGGCCGACACGTGTGTCTGTCAGACGGTGTATCCGCGCGTTCCTTCCGGCAGCTTAGAGGCCGTCATGCCAGGTACTGCGAATGACAAGGATACTGACGACAGTCAGGCAACAGTTCGGACCGTCTTCAGACGGTCCGAAGGACCAAGCCTTGCCAGTCGACTTGAAGGTCCAGCCGGTACAGTGACATCACCGGACTGCATTTTGGGTAAGGTGGGGAGGGGCAATGAATATCTTGAGGCGCCAAAATCCACGAAAGAGCCTGATGAGGTCCGCAAAAGGGTTTGGAGATCGGACACGAGCCCAACAAGATTGTTCATGCCGCCGATGGAAGGGCAGATGAAGTCACCAGGTCATGAGAATAAGAGACAGAAACACGGAGAGGATACCTAGGTAGGCTCCGCTGCGGTCGGGACAAGCTGTCCTGTGGAATACATACTACAGGCTAACGAATGACTGGGGGACTGTTGATAATTATGGACATGGTGCATTTAGAAGCTGGGATCTGCCTGTCTGCGCCTGGCGACGACTCGATTGTGGATTGCGGGCGGTCCGCTGTTGTATGTATTGTGTGAAAAAGCAGCTGTGATTAGTACTTTATATACCCCTGTTTCTATGCAACAAACCGCCTAGGCACAGGCTGCGTCTGCTAGTCTAGAGCTACATAGTACTGTAATATCCGCTAACTTTTAGGCACTTAGGCTTTGGTGAAGGACTCTTGGAACTACTGGGTTTTTACTGGTCCGATTGCTTTGTTGGGAACTCGAACGTGTGGCTTTGTGGAAATTCCAGGCCATAGGCGTCCTAGGTTCATAACTCTTGCACAAAAATAACAGGTGTGATTGCATCACATTTATTATCCCATTATACACCCCTATATCCGTGCAACATGCTGTGACTGGTGTGACTAGCGGCCGGCGGCGGGGGCTATCCGTTTAGTGGGGCGGGCGCTGTGACCGGGCCAGACTGCAAGGCATGCTGGTCGGGATTGATTGATGTGACTGGTAGGGAAAAGTGGCTTGATGTGCCGTGGGGGGGCTACGAATAGAAACAGCGAACGCTCGTGTCTATGTACAATGTACATTCAGCGTGCATGCACATCGCACTCACTCGAAACACAGGACACGGGTACAGGGCACAGGGAACAGGGCACAGGGCACCAGGGCACAGGGCACCAGCACCCAGCCTCCTTCCACTCTTATCTCCTTCCTCTCTTCGTCTCCCCCCTCTCCTTCCTCTTTTCACCCAGCCCCCCCACACCAACCCGCGCCGATTTGTTGGTAGCTTCCAGCTTTATTATATATAGCTCGCGCCTCCTCTTTGCCGTTGAAGCATTCCCACAAGACCTTTTCCATACATGCATGACCTTTTGAAGCTCCAGTCGCCCGTTACCAGCGCCATGTCACAAACATCGGTCACAGAGCCCCCAGGCCTTCCCCAGACGTTTCTTGACGTCTTGTCCTGTGACATGACCCAGCTCGTTCGATTCTTAGACAGAAATCGAGTCCCCGAAGGCTTCTGTTTATCATCCCTCACTGGCCACCGGGAGTTGTCAAGAGAGCAAAAGCTTCAGGTAGCGGAGAGGGTAAAGTGAGAGACTCCCGCCGTGATGATGACATCGATTTTCATATTAATGATTCTCTTTCTTACACAGAAAGGCGTTGCCTCACCTTGACCCCCAAGCCATCAACGCTGACGACCTCGCCGCACGCCTAGCGACTATTGCTCAGAACCAAGAGAATGGCGTCGCACCCGCACCTGCTGCTTTGTTCTTCTCTGGTGAAAGCATGCCAACGGAGGCCATGGCCTCCTATATCGCGTGTCGCCAAGAGATCATACGAGGCGGCTGCCGGCCCGTCTGCTCGGTCGAGGAGTTGTTCTATCTCAGGAAAAATGCCCTGGCCAGATGCGAAAAAATCATCCCATGGCTGGATGCCGATCCACACCCTCTGAATAGAATTAACCAGATCATCGCCGTCCTCGACGATCAATTCGATCGGTGGTGGGAGTTTCGTAAATCGCAGTGGGTGAATCGAGGTGACCTTGACGCGGAATTGGGCTTCCCTTACTATCTCGAGGCCCTCGGGCGCAAGACACCCAGCGAAAGGACACACAGTCCTCGTCACACATTCCAAATGCGACATATCTGGCGACGCGAGCCAGCAGGCAGACAAGTATCGGATGACGACGACGAAAACGCCTATCAAGAGGCCGTCGCGAGACGTCTTGCGCCTTATCGATTCTCGCGTGCTTGGCAGTTCAAGGAAGACCCCTTGCAGCAGAGTCCTTGGACGACTTGGCTCGAGTACGTCAGCTTCGAAAAGTGGCATCTGGAAGAATTGTTGGCCTCGGCAGAGTCCTTGGAGGAGCAGCATATCGATGCATGGAATACGATGGTCAAGGCGGCTCCTCAGCCCTCGATGGAGGAGACCTACGGCTGGGGCGGCGAGAGAGGAGGTATCGGCAACAGCAGCTCGGGCGCTTCTCCAAGAATGATCAAGACATCCACATCGCCTTCGCCAGAGCCGTCTGAGAAAGAGACGCGGCTGACCAAAGAACTAGAGAGCGTTCGTATGAAGCTGGCAGAGACGACCCAAGCCCTCGAGGACTTCATTCGCGATGCAACGCCGTATGTGAAGAAGCAGAAACAGATCTTTTACCAACGAAAACGCGTCGAATGGGCTGTCAAAGAAGCTCGACTGTTTGACGCGGAGCTAGCACAGCAAGAGGGCGAGGAGTCTGCCGAGAAGGCGGCGGGTCAGTCAAATGGCGGCGAGTCTACCGACAAGAGCGATGATGCTACGGTGGGGCAGCAAAACGGTCAAGAGTCTACATATAAGGGTGATGATGCCACGGTGGATCAGTCAAATGGCGACGAGTCCACACATAAGAGCGAAAATGCTACTGTGGGACGGGAAAACGGCGACAAGGCTACTGCGAAGAGCGACGATGCTATGACGGGACAGTCAAATGGCGAGTCCATACATAAGAGCGACGACGCTGCGGCGGGACAGACAAATGGCGAGTCCATACATAAGAGCGATGACGCTGTGATGGGACAGTCAAATGGCGAGTCCATACATAAGAGCGATGACGCTATGACGGGACAGTCAAATGGCGAGTCCATACATAAGAGCGATGACGCTGAGATGGGACAGTCAAATGGCGAGTCCATACATAAGAGCGATGACGCTATGACGGGACAGTCAAATGGCGACGACTCCATACACAAGAGTGACGACTCCATACACAAGAGCGACGACGCTGCGGCGGGACAGTCAAATGGCGAGTCCATACATAAGAGCGATAACGCTGCGGCGGGACAGGAAAACGGTGAGAAGGTTACTGCAAAGGGCGACGGTGCTGCGGTGGAACAGCCAAAGAGCGAGAGGTCTAGCTATAACAGCCACGAGACTACGATGGGACAGCAAAACGGCAACGAGTCTACCCACCGTAGCAACGACGCTGCCGCGGCACAGGGCAGGAAACGAGCTCGCGATGATGATGATGGTCCAGCAAGGGCCGAGGCCGAGTCGAAGGCGCGCGAGACGAAACGAGTCAAAGGCCTTGATGAGGAGAAAGTCGAAAATTGAGACGGAACATATCGAACCGTCCAACGCGTTAGGGTGCAAGGCTTGGGATGGGGAGTCTTGTTTTGCGCACTATGTGTACGATTTCATTTTGGGCTAACTCGGTGTTGGTCCATGTGTAATGTAGTCAAGTCATGAGGCTAGTGCTACCGTGTAAGTTTGTGCCATTTTGCATTTCATCTGTCTAGTTTCTAGGCTTTTAAATCTTTTCTTTATTTTTTCTTTATTTATTTCTTCTTTTCTTGTTTATCTCTTATTTCTATTTATTTATATGAGGCTTATAGTTATATATATATACAAATATACTGCTAGGAGTTATATGATTTCACATGCTTTTCTTCTCTTCTTTTTTTTCTTTCATACGAGGACGCTTTTCGCGTAGATGGATGTACAGGCTGCCCGTGCAGGGGTGGTGCTACCCGCCGCCATCGTCCACGGACCATTGCACAGACTACACGGCTAGACCCGTGCTCGCTGCCGTGGCCGAGCTCTCGTTAGTGGCGGGAGCGGCGGGGCAATAGAGATTCAAGGAGGGCATTGTCATCTTGAATGATTGTGCGCCACGAATTTGACGGCCGCCAAGGCCAATCAGATTGCGCGATCGAAGACGAGATCCAGGGTATGTACCGGAGCCATGACTGTCACGACTGAGGTCGGTGAATGCGAGCAAAAGATGGAGGTTTGTTGAGGACCGGCTGCCTAGTTTCTCGAAAAAAGGGCGGTCAGGGGCGACGCATATGCAGAGACCGAAAGAGCTCACAAAGGGTGCGGTGATCGCGGGCGTCGCACGGGTATAAGGCGGCCCGACGACCCGAGCTGAGTGATGTCATGGGGGCATTTTCCGTGCGGGACTGGGCGTAGCGCGCGAAGGGACGGCACGCCTTGGGCGGTCGGCGCTTTGTTGATCCGGTCCTCGTGTGGGTGGTCAATTGCTGCATCATCTCACGGTTTGAACATAGAAACAGAGGTGGTAAAGGGAGTGTTGCGCTGGGAAATCATGATGGGGATATTGTTACATCTAGTAATGGTGCATAATGTATTCGCTATCTAACGATGGATGCTCCTGCTACCTAAAATGTATATAGTGGGGATCTCTAGCAGGATGCCTAAGATATAAGGCTAGATATAGGGCACTATACTAATAAGAAAGACCTAAGAAGGTCTATAGTATATAACACTATTTCTATAGCTAAATAACTAGCCTATATAAAGTATATATAACATTTAATTATATAAAAGTATAAGAGAATATATAAAACTAGCCTAAAAAATAAGGCTTAAAGAATATATTAAAAATCTAAAAAATACAGCTTATAGGGGGTTATACTCTAAATATACTAAGAAAAAAAAATAACTAATATCTATAGTCTATTCTATAAAGAGGGAAAATAATATATAAAACATATAGAAAAATATTTAATTAAATAATCTATAAGAGATATTAAGCATTAAAGCCTATAATAAATGCTAACTTTAGAATTATCTATAATATCTATATAAAATTAATATGCTTTTTATACTTAAGACTCTTTATAAAGCTATTTATAATTATTTAATTAATACTAATTTATTTAAGGTAAAAAAGGCTATCCTTAACTCTCTATATAATCTATTTATAATATAAATCTATATAGTAAGTATAGCTATAATACCTTTTATTAATTATATTTACCTAAGTATTTTAGCTATTTATAAATAGTAATAGTAGGTAACTTTAGTTAAAGCTAAAGTCCTTAATAAGTTATAATACCTAGACTATAAAAAGAGCTATAGATATTAAATTAATAAATTTAGCCTTTATAGTGCTTAAAGCTATAAAAGTTTACCTTTTTAAAGACTAAAAAATAGCATTACTATTAAGTATAATAATATAACTAGTAGTAGAATGCCTTATTATAAGGTTATTACTATAAGAGATATTACTATAGCTATAAATATAAAGAATTCTATCTTTAGTACCTATAGTAAGTTTATTACTAAGAATAATACTAAGATCCTTTATTTTTTAAAGGTATTACTAAAGGTGCTTTTAAAGATTTTAATAGATTTACTTTAGTACTAAATTTACTATACTAAGCTTATTTACTATAAATATAATATTAGGCCTTATATATATAGAGAGCTAATTAA